>NNCF01126936.1:13262-47853 GCA_002313205.1 Laupala kohalensis
CTAAATTAATATGAGCCATAAGACAACACAATCATGCAAGAAAATAGTTTTTGAAATTGTTATAAGTTGTTTAAAAAGTACTACAGCAATGGCGTGATAAAGTACAAGACGAATTTAACTTTTGTTAAAATCAATAAATTCTTTTACATTGTAGAAGCACTGGTGCAGTAGGTAGTTTTTAACCGCGGATTTAAAGATATTCAATTTCATAATATATTTTATATTCTTGGGCAGAGAATTATATAAAACGATTCCCGAATGATAAGGTCCTTTTTGGCAAAGAGTGGTTGACACTGTAGGCTGATGAATATTACTACTATTGCTTGTATAGTGTTCGTGAACGAGACTGTTTCGTATAAAGAAAGGGTGGCACTTCAGTAATTCGGTCTTAACAAACACGACTGTTTCATAAATATAAATGCAGGGAAGTGNAAGAGTTACGGGGATGAGATTTACAAATTATCCGAACTATCCTCTTCTGAATTCTGAAAGTTTGAATACTCTGATCGGAATTACCCCAGAAGGTAATGCCGTAACGTAAATGGGACTACACGTTTGCAAAACAAACGCAACGGGACATACGTGGACTAATTGCGTTAACTAAGATTCGGAATGCGTTACACAAATTGCTTAATTGGTAATTAAGATTGTCAATGTGACAATTCCATTTGAGGTTGTCTTGAATATGGAGAAATAAGAATTTTGTATTCGTAACAGTTTTAAATTGTGTTCCGTTTAAAGAAAGACAAACATGGGGTAAAGAGTTTGTATTACTATTGTAAAATGACATAGACACTGTTTTGTCAATGTTTACAATGGGACGATTTGCATAGAACCAAGTCGAAAGATTAGACAAAACTTTTTGAGCATTGACGTGTTTACATAGTAAATTAGTGTCATCAGAAAAAAGACACATTTTGCAATCTGATGAGAAGGATGACATGTCGTTCACATACAATAAAAAGAGTATTGGGTCGCAATTATGTCAAAAACTAGCACTTTATACACTCATTTGTCCCGAACAAACAAGTATATATTGACTACGGTCACAGAAACCTACGTTTACAATATAGAACTGTGTTGAAAGAGAAACGTATNATGGGGTAAAGAGTTTGTATTACTATTGTGAAATGACATAGACACTGTTTTGTCAGTGTTTACACTGGTACGATTTGCATGGAACCAAGTCGAAAGATTAGACAAAACTTTTTGAGCATTGGTGTGTTTACATAGTAAATTAGTGTTATCAGCAAAAAGAAACATTTTGCAATCTGATGAGGAAGATGACATGTCGTTCACATACAATAAAAAGAGTATAGGGCCGAGAATTGATCCGCAAGTAAGTGGCNAATCTTTGGGAAAGTGGGTAGTAGAGTTATTGGTCGGTAATTTCCAATATTAAGTTTGTTACCTTTCTTGTGTAAAGGTTTCACTTTAGCTCTCTTAAATATATTGGGAAACACCCCTTCCGATAAAGAACTATTAAAAATATTTACGAGTGGATTTAATATAGCGTGGGACGAAGATTTAACAATAAACTCAGGTATATCATCTATGCCTCGTGAAAATTTGTTTTTTAAGGAGCTGATGATTCCCATGACTTCACTGGCGTTAGTTTCGGAAGTGAACATAGAATTGGGTATGTGGGTGGTAATAATTGGAGGACATTGATTTGGATATATTGAGTTCGTTATTTTACCAACTTCTGAGAAGTGAGAATTAAACAAACTTGCGATGTCCTGAGGATTTGACACGATCTTGCCATCGTTTAGTAAAGAAACATTTTCTTCGCGATTTTCAGAAGTTGACGTGTAATTGTTAACAATATTCCACATGGCTTTCATCCGGTTGTTCGATTTTAGTATATGCCTGTCGTTTTCCATAACTTTAGCTGCATAGACTACTTTTCGGAGAATAGTCTTATATTTACGAAAATAATTATGGAATTCGGGTGGTTGGTTATAGCGTTTTGAAAGATAATATAAACGGCGTTTGTTTTTTGAAGAAATTCTTATCCCTAGGGTGATCCATCTATTTTATTTTTTTGTGTTAATTAACTTGCGTTTTATGGGAAAACTAATGCTCCAAGAAGTTAAATTTATGATTCCGTATGTACTTACGTAAACTTTATCACACCTTTGAATGAAGCACTTGAAAACAATATGAATTTATATATGGTCCGTTGGGTTTGAAAACCTTAGGAAATGTTTTTAGTGTTTTTTCACTTAACACTCACACAGAACAAAGAATTTTACACTACAATGAAAGTTAGACACTAAATACAACTACTGAATCACAAAAAACTCGAAAAAATAAAATAATTAGAAAGATTAAACTGAAAAACNCCAGGAGCGATCTTTTCTGTTTTTCATATTCTCTGAAACTTTATCTATACAATTACTGAGATATACTAATAAGATATTTGTCGTGTAAACTTCTGTATATCGCTCGTGCCAGAATTATTTCTTTTTTAATTCTAATTATTTATGTACATAGACCTTGAGAAAAATTAATGTTTAATAGTAGCTCTACGGCATTTCTCTTTGCTTTACGACTCTCCTGGAAATGACCTATAATTGAAATAAATATTAAAAAATTAAAAGATATATTTGAACGAGATATCTCAATAAATTAAGTTCAAAACAACATTGTATGGTTGTGTAATACTGATTTTTATTTTGTTACAGACATAAAAACATACAAATTATATGGATTAGTGTATGCTTTTCATCCTTTTGGATCCTTCGAGAAGAATACTCACTTTAAGTGTATTTTTATTAAAAGATAATTCATTCAGACTCCACTGTCAGATATTTACTTTATCTATAACATTTTGTAACACTCCCAACGGTATTAAAGAGCTAGTTTTAGATATAAACTGATGTTTTCATAAATATTAAAAATATTATTAAAGAAATACATTTTACAAACAAGTTATAAAATTATATTTCCTTATGAACTTCTGTTCAATTAGTCAAAATATCTAAGACCAATAACTAGAAAGAAATTCTTCTCAAATCTTGCATCACGTATAATTTCTTCAGGCTTCACTGCTACTTCTATTGGTTATCTGTAGGATAGTGCCTGTGCGACTGGCATTGATCGCAGCTCTAGGATCAAATACGATAGGAAACTCAGTGCGTTCACAAGCATGAAACTCGTACTTTGAAAGCACAGCAGCAAGGCCCATCTTCGTTTGTAGTAATCCAAAACGCATACCTGTAAAAAGAAATAATGCTTTTTATGAACTAATCACACCCTGTTAAAGACATTTTAATAATTAAATGCATTACTGCATGAACTAGGCCCTAAAGATAATTCAAAACAGTTCAGTGTATTATACATACGAATTACGACTGATCTAGTATATGATACATAATCACGTAAAAAGAACTAAATCATCCATTGACAAAATAATCTTATTAGTAGGTTAATCGCTTTGTAAAATGTGCGAGTAGTTCGATACGAACATAAATGATTTCATTCTATTACGTATACATAAATAAATGGTTATACATTATTATTTGAAAATTACTGTTTTAAATAATTGTACTTTCGGTGTACAACATATAAAAAGAAAATTAAGTAAATTCAACAATTGGATTTCTTTTGATTTTTCTTATTCACAATGCTACGGATTTCTTATATATTTCCGATGGTGCCGTAAAATTGCACATGTTTAATTAAGCATAATTGTACCCCATTTGTACACTTCGTAACGACTTGAATCATATCGAGACACCATTAACTTGTCTAAGTTAATTTCCTAAGAGGAAAAATGGTGTCTCGATATGATTCAAGTCGTTACGAAGTGTACAACTTTGATCTGTCTACTAGTCAATCATTCTCTTTGTCTCAGAGTCACATAGCATTCGGGAGAGAGACATTGAAGTGAAAAGCTAACAATATTTTCAGACACTGCTGAATCAAATTGTATTGAAAATTGAATATATTCTTTCGCTTCTATGGTTTTAAATCCCAGATCTTTATCATGAACTCCATTCCTATAAAATCCACGAACTCTCAATGAGTACTAAATGAATTAGTACCCATCCTGGCCCGGGTTTTTCTCCGTTTTTCCTTCGGGTAGAGGCGGATTTCTTATACAGGTTCTCTAGGCTTTGTCTAGGGGCGTGTTTATTGTAACAATAAATCGTGAATTTAGTGTTTTTTCAACTCTTATGATTTTTAAACACTATACTCAGAATAATCTATAGTTCGATAATAACTTGTACATGTAAATTTACAAACATATTTGCGTTAAATTACAAACATATTGACATTATATATGTATTATAACTCGCAGCTAACTTTTTATCTTATCTAGGAACTTTTGCTGAAATTTTTGAATCCGCCTCTGCCTTAGGGCCCTTGATCGGAATTGATGGGACGGTCCCTTGTTTGCTTCCGGAGAGTAAATTGGTTTATTGTCCTCCACGTGGTCATACGCAGTCTGTACTGTTTTTTGACAATACATTTATTGTTATTATACTGACCTATACAATTCCGGGGCCCCTCGCCAAACGGCATGTACACATAATGAGGCCTTTTTGCCTTCTCCTCTTCACTGAAGCGTTCAGGATCAAATCTGTCCGGATCTGGGAAATAATTTGGGTCATGATGCAATGCGTATACTGGAATATGAACTTGAGTTCCCACGTCAAGTTTCACGTTTACGTCAGGAAGTGTGTATGGAATAGTCACTTCTCGAAAAAGATTCCCAACAGAAGGATATTTCCGTAATGTCTCTGCAAAGCAGTTGAGAGAATAATTAACAAAAATTAATTGGTATTAAAAGAACATCAAAGCTATATATAGTAGTATTTCTATTGATGTAATTTTGAAAATTATTACCTACCTGAAACAACTTTATCCAAGTATTTCATATTCATGATAGCGTCATAAGTGAATTTCCCTCCGGTCTCTTCCAAAGTGGCATCGATTTCTTCTCTGAGCTTCGACTGCATATCTTGATTCATTGCCAGTTCGTGTAGAGCAAAACTCATGGTTGTTGAGGACGTCTCGAATCCAGCGAAGAAGAAGACGAACACTTGGGCGGCGAGTAAGGTGTTGTCCATCTCTATAACAGTGATGATATAAGAATTTTGAAGCTTATTAATTTTTAAAATGGTGATAATAAAATTAAATATATTTCTTCAATTATTATCGTTTGGTTATTAGGTTAATTTTAAATTCATATTTGTGAACCAGTTGTAAGTATATTATTCGTACTACTAGACCCATGTGTCAAAATTATATTCTCTTACTTAGGAAAATTTTATAAAAGGAAAGTAGAATTTCACTGAACTTTTTTGCAAACGAGAAATATGTCCAAGGTGGTTGTCAACAAACTATGGCTCATTAGTCGGAAAAATATACTGCAATTGCAAAACTTATGTTTTTGATTAAATTCGATGTTGAATGGATGGAATTCAGTAAAAAAAAATTCACTAAAGTAATGTACCTGCAAACAATTCGTAACTACCATTATTAATGATTAGCCTTCCCACGAGCTAACAATAGCATAATACTTGTCACAATTCATGAACTCGCAGTAAGCCAAATGTGTTAAGCTAGTACTATGTATTTTAAATTTGCAAACATTCCTCTTTCATGCTTATGTTCTCAACAAACATATCCGAATGTACTTAAATCTCAATTATCTTTGTCTCCAAACAACTACAAAAATAATTAATTTCACTTCTGTGTATAATCATGCGTATAATACGTACCTAACTGTCTTTCTTCAAAATCAGAATTTTTTCCGTTTTGTATTTGATTTATTTCCTTATCTTCGTCGTCGTTCTCCAGATTTTTTCTGTTTTTCAGATGAATTAAAAGTTGTAAAAAGTCATTGCGTTGAATATTATTTTTCTCTCTGTATTCCACAGTTTCTTTCACCACATTAAGAAAGAAATCTGATACTTCAGGGCGAAATATAGAAATATTTAAAAAACTCGCGACTTTGGGAAGGAAGGTTCCCAAGAAAATTCGCAAAACTGTACTTGTAGAACTATCGAATACACTTTTCCCCATCTTCCTGAACTCTGAATCTGGGTTTTCCAGAGCATTCATCTGCAGACCAAAAGCACAAGTACCAATCACATCTGTGGAAAATTTCCCAAGTACATCCTTCAATTCCAGTATTTCCCCTTTTGAAGCGGGCTCTGCAAGGAACTGTTGCAAGTGTCTGGCACATTCTTCCATTACGCTAAACATCATTTTTATTTTCCCTGACGTGAAAGTTGGACTTAGTTTAATGCGCAATGCTCGCCATTTCCATCCACCAATCAGACCAAGATGATTCGCTAGTGGATTCTGTTTTGTGTCTATGTGAAATCCTCTATCTTGGAAATGCTGAAAATCTTTTACCATAATGGTTTTTATTATTTCGGGATCACGAAGTAAAAGTGCTGGTTTCATGAGTTGGAATATGCCACCATATTTGTGTCCAGTTAATTCCTTGTAAAGATCTTGAAAAACGTAACTTTGGCATTTGGTGAAAAATACCAAATCTTTGATGTTTCCATAAAATGCTTTTGGTTCTACATAAGGAATGCGACGGATTTTCCAGTAATCAAAATTTCTGTTGCAATACCAATAGAAGATCCAGAATCCAAATGCAATTAAGGCTCCCAAATCGGCGTAGATTGAAGAAAATAAGAATGCCATTGAAGATAATGTCTTGAAAATGACCTGAAGAAAGAAATTCAACAGATACATTCAATGAAATTGATTTATGTTAAGAATTTTCGTATGTTATGAAAATAAAACCTCCACTGCACATGGTTTTGTGGTCAACCCTGTTCTTTTTTCCATATACCAAAATATTTCATTAGACCAAAATATTTCACTACCAAAACTTTTCGATATTTCTTGAATGTATTGCGCTAATAGGTGTTATAGTAATTTTAGTTGTAGCAGTTTAACTTCGTAAATGAAATTGTTGATTTATTAAAATTGTGAGAAAAATGGAAATATCTAGTTCCCATGACCTCACCACCTCATCACAAACTGTAGACCTGGATTCGCATTTGATGCGTAGTTTGAATCAACTACTTCGACAACAGGAAATATTTTTTTTAAGAGGCTTTAAAATTATTTTTTTAATTTTTACTGTATATCATAACTTAAAGTTATCATAACTTAAAGTATAGCCTGGTAAATTGTTGAAAATGAGATGAGTAGGCTGTGTAGGAGGAGATATAAGCAAATATTTAATTTTATTGTTGACTAGCTGACCCGGTCAGACGTTGTCCTGACCAAATTTCAATAAATTTGTTTGTGATCGTTTCGTAAATTGATGAAAGAATCAACTAAATATGTCATTCCTATCGTCTGTTATGATCGAGAGTTATACAAAAGAATATGATTTTTGCAGTTTGTCCGAATTTTCCGACTTTCCTTCTTAATTGTCCCGATTTGTTTCCTGAAACGTTTTCTAGGACCATAACGAACACATTAAAAAAAGAACTACGCATATCCATCGTTCGAATCGTGAGTTATGGTCTTAAGTTCTTACAAAAATCCTATAGAAAAGAACACTTTCAGTTTTCCCGAATATTCTAATTTTTCGGGCTACTTCTCCAATTTTTCTTTCCCTAAAAACCTTATTCTGACTATTACGAACATTTAAAAACATTAGCCAAATCGGATCTCAATTGATACGCGTACCAACGAACAGCATTTAATTTGTATTTATATAGATTATTAGAAGCTGGAATGGTGGAATTTTGTAAGAATTAGCGTTAGTTTCATCTGTTATTCCTTTTATTCATAGTTAACACTAGAGTACGCAGCTCGTTCGCGGAGATCGTTATCTTCATGGAGGCTGTATCTGAATTACGACGTACAGTCCTGCACTTCCAATTTCAATACTATACGTGAGATAAAGTAGCCTGTGGATGAAATTATTACTTTTTCTTGGTAAAAAAATAGCACTTTTCTGGCGTAGCTCTTTACCATTTAATGAGGCAGTATTGTGAATACATGAGATACGTCTTCACAAATCTGTTCAAATGTTTTGTTTGTTAAAATTATGTCTTTTTATGTCGTAATGTTATTCATAGTAATGTCTCTAAACGTTATTCATAATAAGTTCTCTTATAAGATCTAGTATTGTCTAGAATTGTTTTATTCCAATGATTTTATTTCTCTTAATTTTGCTAATTGGGAGGATAATGACGATAGTTTGCTGGACGTATTTAGTGGAGTTTTTTGGATGGGGAGTCGGAAAACAGTTTGCAATGGAAGCCTATTATAATAGTCCTCCTTAATGCAGTAAATAAAAGATTCGATATAGTATAGCTAATACCTCTAAAAAAAAGAACAAATAAATAAAAATTGTTTCATTGTATAGGTCAGAGAAGAGAGGATGTTCAATGGGAAGCATAGGAATCGAATATTTTAAATCGTACTTTTGGTTATCGAAGCATTTTTATTTATATTTTTACAATTTTACAATGGAACAGATGATGTAATCATTCAACCTCACGACAGCGACGCTTAAGATGGTGATTTTACAAGTACTTGCTGCTACTAGCTGGAGATTCGAGAGCCATTTTTATTCCTTTTTATTTTAAATCAAAAAATATTCAACAACTTTTTAATCAGAATTAAAAATTACACACATTACTATGGCAGAAAAAAATGATTCGCCAAAAAGAAAATAATATTACTTCTTGATAATATTACGTTTTATTGTTCATGTATTTCATTTAATCGACTCACACCGCTTTCTGGGACTTCTGATTTGCAATGTATTATGGGACAAACTCGGGGAAATTTCCTATTTTTAACGAGGTATCGTGAGCTGGATAAAAATAAAGTTGTGAAAGGGCTAAACCATTGGTATTATAGTTTAAGTGTGTTAAACACTCTAAAGGGGAACCACAAAGGGAATAACTTGCCGTTTTATTGATCCCTTACTAAGAGAGCTGGATATAAATAAAATAATATACGGTGTGATATAAATAAAATAATAATATAAAATAACTGACGGTGTTAAACCCCTTCTCTCCCCCCTTCCTCCCCTCCTCTACACCCAAAAAAACAAAATGTTACAAAATTATAAATTATATTTTTGTACGATAAAATTGTACAATTCCACTGGTTTTTAATTATTTTTCAATTTTATAAAAAACAATATGACACACACATATCTCAGTAAAAGATGCGAAATATCATCAAGATATATAAAACTAATAATAACTCGAATAGATTATTGTAATTTACGAGAGCGTTATGTACTCGTACCAGTTGTCATTTTCATCGCGTGTTATTCAAGAAGGGAATTATTTTTAATTTACGTAATTACGTTAAAAAAGGTTAAACATGTATATAGTTGTATGTAAATATTGGTAGGAATATGGAAGTGTTGAGAGGAAGGTTTGTAGTTTTTGACTCGTGTTGAGATCGACGAATCCTTCCGCTCCGCCCTAAAAGCAGCAAACGGTGGTCAATGCGCGTGAAATAAAATAAAAGTTCCTATTGTCTAAAACAATCTAACAGCAAAAATAATAGTACTCTGTACTGTAACCTGACGGCGGTGATGCCTTTTTAGTGTATTTTTTACCACTCTACCACTACACATTCCACTCCTTGCTTGGCTAGGGTTTCCCTCACCTGCTACGGACAAGAATAGGTCCGGTACCTTATAACATCTCTCCTTCCCAATTCCCTCACCTACTTCACGGTTATGTGGAAGAGTAGCGCTAACGACCGAAAACCCGCAGTGTCAAAACATGAATAAAGCAAACACTCAATCTAGTACGAGGTGAATCGAAACATAATACATGTGATGTACTTCTTAAACCTTTCTCTCCTATGAGGTACACAATTTTCGCATAGAACATTTTATGTCATGGGTATTAACAATTGCCGCACCTTAATGCGAATCACTTTTTATCAAAACAAAACCTATCAACAGTCGACAATTTCTAACTTCCTTTTCAAAAAAAAATTTTTGTTTAATATTTCGCCAAAAGAAAATTATTTTCACCAAACCGGGTATAACACATCGAAGTGATACTTTGATGTCCGGAAATGAAACTTGTGTGAATGGGAAAATCCAAGAGGAAAACTAGTCTACACAATAAATAAACAATTTTGATATCCCATTCCTATTTCACGTGGTATAGATTATTGATGACGCGGTGTTATTAACGTGTTCAAAAAGACGTGATATTTCAACTCATAAATTTCGAGTACCTACTCGTGGAGGAAATGATGCATTATCTACTGCCAGGTAAAAATGCTGATGAATCGGGATTCGAACCCGGGACCTCCTGAATTCCCTGTTTTCCGAATTCAAGTCTCGGTGCCTCGCCATTTTCCTAAAATTGGTTGTTTGCCAATCTTACATTTATTAACAGAGCTGCGACTGCATAGCTGTCATTTCCAAGTACAGAAGAAAAATGCTGTATCTATGTCTTCTAATAAAGTAGTCTATTAATACTAAATTGACGAATCAAGCAACATGAGTTTTCTTTTGTATTATCAATAATTTTCTTTCTTAAATTAACCACATCACCTTTCCCGTAATTAACGATAATTTATCACTGAGATATACTCGTATACCACATAAAATGTACTATTTGTAATTTTCCGAATGCAAAAACACCGCACTCTAACTTGTCCTGATCTATTACTTGTCTTACACCTCCAATAATTTTGACGCATGGAAATTTTGCATGTATGTAATTTTGTTTGATTAATAATGTATAATATTAATCTCGTATTCTTACGTGGTATCTACTATTATTCGCATTTAGCTACAGTAATTTTTAATATCATATAAGTAACTTTTTGTATTATATAAAACCTTGTTATCAATTACATTGAAATATTCAGAACATTACATTTGCTTTGGACATTAGCAGACAAGTGACATTTCTCAAATAATTTATTCATGAAGCAGACAATATTACAGCAGATTATTGCACACATTAAAGACAATTAAAATCACAAATTTTTATCGCAATGTGGAGATTTTTATAATGATGTCATTATCTAATTGAAATATTTACAACTAGATTATCATTTAAAAATTATGGTCTTATTTATTTTTACTCACTTTTCTAATACCTGGCAGCACTGGTCTGCAAACTCCTACCTCGTGACTGTCCAATATATACTGACTCTCTTCGGAGCGGCGCTTGCGTATCTGGGAGAATCAAAAACGCTAAGTCACGATGACGAAACCTGTTTTCAAGGCCTCCACATCCAGACTTTGGGTCATCGCACATCGGTACTTTCTCTCTGTCTCTGAGCGTCTGTTTAGTCTCCTGCGATATTCAAGGTCATATTTTGTTTCAATATTTTTTTTCTTCAAAACTTCCCTCTATTTCAATTTTCCATCAGAAACATCTCTAATGGTGGTTTTATTAGAAAGGAATGAAACACCAAATGTGTAGCTAAAAAACTTTTGACATTGAACATAAATTTGGAGAACAGTATCAACTTTGCGAGAGACATGAGAAAATACAATCTGTATTTACATTTAAACGATCCCTTTTGTATTATACTTTACATTTTAAAAAACATCCTTTTAACAATTTGATTCAGCTTTTGTAGATTACTGCGTTTTCGCACCAAGATTTGTTTTCAATAACTAACTCAACTACCTCTTTCGTTAATCAGACTCGTGAACGAATTCAGAATCTCTAGTTCTTTTGTATCGAAATCGCATAATTCTTCGTAACACATTCTACTACAATTAACGTCCATTATATAATCTAATTAAATAAATAATTTGACTTACGACATTTTGTGGACGAATATATATANTATATATATATAAATTCGTCCATAAAAGATCCATAAAATAACACATTTCAATTGAAACGTATCCGTTTCTCAATGTAATACACATTTTATCTTCCTGCTTGAAATCCTTTTATCATGATTTGACGCTTTATCTTAATCTCTGTTTGTATAAGTGGCGTTTTCTTGAGTGATTCACTTATTTATCAACGCAGAGAAAAATCTACCAGAGATAGAACATAAAAATTTGATGGGTGTTGCCTTTGTATTGTAGGAGCTCACTCAGAAATTTTTTCGAAATTCAAAATTTTAAAAGCCTGAATTGGGTGAAATGTGATTTTTCGTATTTTGCCCTGCCTCATGAACTAATCAAACTATCATTAAGGTTTTTTATGTAAACTTTCTATATTTGTTTACTCTAATTTCTTACAAATTATAAACGGTGTTGTAACAGCAAAACTTCCCCTGTAATGCCGAGCCATGTCGGGCCGCCAAGTTTTACATCACAGTAGATTGTATTACATTCATTATACAACTCGAGTTTGGATGTACATATAAATGTAAGGGATATTTAAGTGCGAACATATCGTGCTAATTTTAGACATAGTATTCGTTTTTATAAGATCACCTATAAATATCGGTTGAGTGTTGATTATGAAAAATTATGTTCCTGGCCATGAGTGTGAATAGTCAAAAATTCTGCTCCCTTGCCCCTTTTTCGCAGTTTCATTGACTCGACAACAAATCTCAGAGGTTTTATTATAATATCAACGTCACTCTTCAATGACTTGTTTTAAAGAATCTTGGTGATGTAATAGAACATGGCAAATCATCCCCACCACGACAAGGAAAACATGAAAATGATACGAGGATGCTGATATGTTTTCATGTTGGCCCATTATCTTCTATTCTCAAGTACGACGGAACTGTTGAGGGGCGCTATAAATAGACTTAACAAATAATATAATAAGACATTTAAGTTTAAATGATAAACTAGTAAAGATTTGTTCGAACGTTGCAGACATCACATTTTTGTTAGACACATCTATATCAATGTTTCTGTTCAACGTAAAGTTCAATGAAACCTACTTTTAGTAAATAATTAGATAAGAATGTTATTTGGAGCATAATGTTATCGAAATGAGTGGCAAGATATCGATTTAAAATAAAATTATTATTTACCAGAATTGTACTGAAATGAGCCCATGATGTCTGCAGTACAACACCGATTAGTTGAAGTAAGTTTGCTAACCTCTTAACAACAACTGTGTGGAGTCAGTTCTACCGTGTTAAAGACCAGGCAATGAGGATCGACAAACATGTTGTTGAGTACGTTATTAACCAAATGTTACAAAAATAACTTATGATGTACATGCAGAATGTTATATCCTTCAAATTATTCAGAAAATAATTTTCATTACAAATTATGAGAAATGTAGTAAGCATTATAATATTTATTAAATCAAAAGTGCAGTACCAGTGTTTCACAAAGCACTTTGAAAGACATTAATAATACCTTCAATGGCAATTTAACATCAAGAATTAGAAACATATACATTGGTATCAATTAACACACAATTCAGTAACGTTCAAAAACTAAATTACAATACCCACTAACCAGACACTTGCAATAATTAATTAAACAGAACATTTATGAAAACTAAATTATTTATAAATATTGTTTAAAAATAAAATACTTATTGACAACTGAGAAATGTTTTTTTATTTTAGTACCCAATTTTTGAATAATTTAGATTTGTCTTTAATAATTTTGTTTATCCGCCTTATATTTAAACAATATATCATTTTTTTAGTAAGATTAATATTATCTAGCCAATTATATATAAATTTCGCATAAATCTTGCTGCTTTAGTGTTTGTAATCACCACGATTCCAAACTATAAAGTGAAAATCTTCTGGGACGTGTAAGTATGAAGTATTTTAACGGTCAACGTCTAGGAGGCCATGCCATCTATGCTTCAGTGTTTCTGCGATTCATGACTCTTAAGATTATGCCGGTGGTGCTCGCAGTGACTGGAGCATTCGGGTCAAATCGAATTGGAAGCTCCGTGCGTTCACATAAGTGGAATTCATACTTGGATAGTAATGCCGCCAGTCCCGTTTTCGTTTGTAACAGTCCAAAGCGCATTCCTGTGAAACAGAGAGTAAATTGACAAGAGATTCTAAATATCGAACACGCAAATTTCTTTTTCTCTTAACCTGCGTACTTGTTGTATTTACCTCCGTGTTGTATTTTCGTCTACTGTAATCTCTTAGTATTAATAATATGGACAATGTTATTAATAATATCTTGTTATTTTTCATTTTCGACTTTCTTAATACTAGTATTTCAGTCAACCAAAATATTTATTACGTTCTGCGGTATTTCTAAGGTAACAACATGAAATGTTTTTTTCAAGAAACTAAATTGCCTTTTACAATTTATTATTCATAGGTAGTCAACAATTAATTTCACAATATGATACACCAATTCCAAATTAATACTATTCACAAATTATAGCCACTAAATATTTCTTTATTGCATATTTCAAATAGCAAGACGAAATCTATTTAGGTCAGTTACAGGATGGAAGACGTTAAAAAATGCTAAATTTTACAGTGTAAAAATTATAAAGTTGTAATCTTTTTCTTATTCTACATAATTATTTATCAGGTACAAATATTAAACGTACCAATACAATTTCGGGGTCCTTCTCCAAACGGCATGTACACGTAATGCGGTCTCTTTGCTTTCTCCTCTTCACTGAAGCGTTCAGGATCGAATCTGTCTGGATCCGGGAAATACTTTGGGTCATTTTGAAGCGCATATACTGGGATAACAATTTTAGTTCCCACGTCGAGTTTGGTATTCGTATCAACAAGAGTGTACGGAATTGTTACTTCTCGAATCAGATTGCCCACTGGTGGATATTTGCGGAGAGTTTCTGNGAAAAGAGAAATAATTGTATGATGCTCATTAAAGCTCTTCGTACATTTAAGAAAACTTTTACTTAATTAAGAATCTTCGAATGTGTTCTGAGACGCCGATCAGCGAGTTGGTGCAGAGGACTGTGGCTGATACATTTATTTCTTTTTTATTTCATGTCTTATTTTTATGATGTGATGAGGTTCAGGCCATCAGGTCTGCTCATTCACCTAATCACGTGAATCTGGGTAGGAGAGATGTTGGGTTGCCGGCCAATCGAAGATACTGAACTGACATTCGTACCCATAAAAGTCCAAGTAGGTCACACAAACAATTACAGCTCCGAGAGACACACTTTTACGCAGCCTAGACCGTCTAATTGTCTGACCGACATAAAGCGTGGGTAGAAGTCCAGTAAATTTTGACATATTATTTACAACTTGCCGTAAATCAGATCAGAAGGGAAACAAAATTTTATTGCCACAAGATTTCAAAAAAGAATTTTTGTTGTGTGCAATTTAGAATCCTTGTTTCTTTATATATTATAGTTATTTTTTAATGTGAATTGTGAATAAATGTGAGAGTTTAATTTATCAAGAATTTACAGTAAAGGTGATGGTTAAATATTTGCCTTCTAATTTCAATATAAAGCAGTTAAAAATACGTCAAAATATTGTTTGATTTCAAGTTTCATTTATTTTTATATTCTGCGTCAACACTTTTTTGTGAAGGAAAGATCTGAAAGAGTTAGCTACAATGTTACTAAGTCGGAGTTAAGCTGTAAGCGAGGTGTAAACACAGGCTCTGCAGCGACTTTTGCAACCCATGTTCCCACAAGAAAAATAATTCGGGAAAAAATATATCTTACCTTCTTGAGGGACAACAAATTACAAAATGCAAGTTTGTATGTTTGTATATTTAGGTAAGAAATCACACATTCTTACCTGAGATGACTTTATCCATGTATTTCATATTCATTATGGCATCGTACGTGAATTTCCCTCCTGTCTCTTCCAAAGTGGCGTCAATTTCTTCTCTTAGTTTCGATTGAATGTCTGGATTCACAGCCAGTTCGTGTAGAGCAAAGCTCATAGTCGTGGATGAAGTTTCGAATCCAGCCAGGAAGAAGACAAACACTTGGGCGGCGAGGAGGGTGTCGTCCATATCTGATAGAGTAGAAGCTGGTGATTCATTTTTTGATCTCTTTAAATAAAATATTAATGCATTTCGGGAAAGATAAAATGTAGAGGCAGACAAATATCTATTTGCAGTAGACTTAAAACAAACAGTAAATAAAATTGAACAAACAATGAAGTTAAATTACTTCAGCGAATCGCATTCCACCATCTTTTAATAATATCAGTGTGGTATCGTAATAAACCAACAAGAATAGTGTACTCGATATCATATTTCTAGGATGATTTAATATCATCGATCTCAAATTTTTAAAATAAATGTAGACTATTGGTAACTTTAATTTCGTTATTTATTCAAACAGATATTTTAAATAGTCTGGAGATGTAATCCCTCACATTGCTTAACGTTAATTATTTTAAAAACTATTAATAATTTCAGTACTGACATGAAAGATACGTTCACTGAGCGCACTTCGTAATTTGAACGCGAGCAAAGACTTGAACGAGAGCTACATTAATGCGCGGACTATTCCGAGTGTCTCTAATGAAGCGATACTTACCTATCTCTCTCTCTTTGGGATTGGTTTCATCTTTCTTCAGTTGATTAATGTGATCTTCGGATTCCCGCTCTTCAATAATTTCTCCTTTCTTTCTCAATGCAATTAAGAGTTGCAAGAAGTCGTTTCGTGATATATTGT
Organism: Laupala kohalensis; assembly: GCA_002313205.1. Classification (NCBI taxonomy): domain Eukaryota; kingdom Metazoa; phylum Arthropoda; class Insecta; order Orthoptera; family Trigonidiidae; genus Laupala; species Laupala kohalensis. The sequence continues at coordinate 29,786 of NNCF01126936.1, forward strand.
TTTTCTCTCTGTACTCTACTGTCTCCTTCACTGCTTTCAAGAAGAACGCGTTTACATCTCTAGGGAAGAAGGTTAAACCCAAAAAGCTAGAAAACTTTGGCAGAAAAAACAACAGAATCGTTCTGATAGTATTCCCAAAACTTGGTTCAACCGCTTTCTTTCCCATTTTCCTAAATTCTGAATCGGGGTCGTCTAAAGCATTCATTTGTAGACCAAATGCCGTGGTACCAATCACATCTGTGGTGAACTTGGCTAGAATTTCCTTTAATTCTAGGATCTCTCCCATGGCAGCAGGTTTCGCTATATATTGTTGCAGGTTCTCAGCGCATTGTTCCATCACTTGAAACATCATCTTTATCTTTCCTGACGTAAATGTGGGACTCAGCTTTATTCGAAGAGCTCGCCATCTCCACCCACCAATAGAGAAAAGGTTGTCCAACAGAGGGTTTAATTTCGTGTCGATGTGGAATCCCCTATCTTGGAAATGATTAAAATCTTTTACCATTACAGTTTTAATAATATCTGGATCTCGTAGAAGAAGCGTGGGATCCATCATTTGGAATATTCCTCCATATTTATGACCTTCTAATTGATTGTATAAATCTTGATACAATATATTCTGATTCGTTCTGGCTAATACCATATCCTTGATATTCCCAAAGAGTGGTAATGGTTTTAAAAATGGGATTCGACGTTTTTCCCAGAAATCAAAGTTTCTGTTGAAATACCAGTATAATAACCCAAACAATCCAGCAAAGATTAGCAGATCAGCCAGAGTAGAAGAAAAGAGAAGAGCCATATTGAAATGTGCGAGCGTCTCAGTTCTTGTGATCTGAAAAGAAAATTCATGTTTATTCAAAAAAAATTATGTAACTTTACACTTTCTACGCCAAACTTGATTTTCTGCTAGGAGTATTCTCATGCCAGGGATAAGAGATGCCTGCAGTAAACAATGGAAAATTTTTATGCCGCAACTGTGCAATTACGTTGACATACTACTTCAAATATGATTTTGATACCTATACAAAAATAAGAAAGTATTGTGATGTAGAAGTAAATCACACGATATACAGCAATTGGAAACGTCAGTTTCTTAGGTGTAGAGGTCAAAGTGAAAGTAGAAAAAATTTCAATACGAAGATGAATGAGCTAGAAAATGATGTTTAATATGAGTTGGGTAGGTTATTATTTAATTATGAAATACATCTTAATAATTTGTAGTAATTTAGGAGAAATAAATTTTGTACTTCACTGTTGTGTAGCTAGCTATAACTAATATAGCTGGTTCATAACATTCGGTGGCAATATTACCTTTATCAATAAGAAAGACATAATTGAAGACTCGGATTATTTACTTATATTATGCAGAAGGAAACAAAGACAATAAATATAAAGCGAGACATATATGTTTCATTTTACTTTGCGACTCCGTGACCTTCCAATTTGTATACAATTATTATTTTTTGAAATCCATAATCTACGTATTTCTTACGATTAAAAATGTAGTAAAGCGATCCTACTCGGATATGAGTAAATGTTAAATTCCTTTTCGTATCCTAGACATGTTTGGTGTGATGTCATCAAAATATCAGAGTCGTTCTCGAGAAATGTATGGATCGTTTCAGGGAAATAAGGCATTTTGGCAACCAGGAATAAGAAATTTTAAATCACGAAAATTGCTAACTTCGTTTTGGACAACCCCTTCCTTACATGTATGGATATCTATTCTCCTAAATCACATTCATTTAGTTACTCGAAAAGTCTTATATACTGTTCATTATATATTTAGTTGTTCGACTATTCATTAATTACTGTCGACAAAAGACTGAGGAAGGTGTCCAAAGGACTTAGAATAAGAATAATATACTATGACATTTTATTAAACGATTATATTTAATTCATTATTTCGAACACAGTAAAATAAATAATATGATACAGATAAATAGTGGGACTCAAATGATTCTTAAACGGTACTTCATACATAAACATTTGGCAGTTACTACAATCTGGATTTTACTGCTCAAAAATATGTTACATCTCCAAACTGTGCCCTATTCACAAGTACTGAGAAAATTATGTTTAACAAATTTTTTAAAATGCTTCTGATGAACCATTAACTAAGAAAACGGAATTAGTATGTAGCATATGATAAAGAGAATATTTTACGGTCATAAAACGATGATATACAATGCACTATTAGAGAGAAATGGCACAAAAATATATTTTTGATCAAATATTCAGTGCTTTGATTAGGAATCGAACTAGGTTTGTCACTTTCCCAGCTGTCCAATCAGAGAGGGTTTTCTGAAAGGTCTTGCCGCGACTTATTGCTTATTGAAGTAGAGATGACCGTGTCCTTTTGGTTGCTTAACGTTACTAGAAAGACTAGAGAGATTTCTCCATAATTATTTTAAAAAAGGTTTTTATATAATATAATTATATAGACGGTAGTAGAATGTGTAAAAAGGAGAATGTTTTCTCATTTTCGTAGCCAACAAATGAAGAATGGTTTAACTCAAGATAATACAAACTTCACCGTATCTAATCACCGATAACAGCTTTTCAGTGCAGAGGTTGTATTCAATTAACTTTTAAGTGTTAGTATAAAAAGATGATTTAAGATAAACGACCAACGATGGCGACAGCGTAAAATATTTGAAACTATACGAGAAAAAATACTTGAAAGAACTAGGATCACTTCTGATATTATTCAATACCAAGGACAAAGTTGGAATTTAAAAATAGAGATTACGGAATCCAATCGAAATTGATAACTTTACCACTTTACTGACAGAAATTTAAGAGTTACAACAAAATTACTCCGTTGAAAATTAGAGAGAGAGGTAACACACAGCTTCCAAAATATCCTCATGATAAGCTGCTCTCTAAATTTTACACTGGTCAAAGTATGTACTCACGCAGAGGTATGACTGGAGTTCCACTGTCGTTTTTTATGCACTTCACACAGCGGTTTCCAAGCTCTCAACTGAAAGATATGAGACATAACGAAGTCTATATGGACTACAGAAGGTCATTCCCTCCTCTGGATCGAGAGGGATAATTGCAATCAGTGGTGGACCTAATCCTGGTGATTATTCAGGAAGATAAATTTTTCGCTGTTCATTCCTGTAATCCATACACATTTAACAATTCTTGGAATCTACGTTAAAGAAAGTATTTTGAAACCTACGAGCATTTTTCAGTTTCTTTCTAAAAAGTTTTAAATTTAGTAAATATTGTAGGTAGAAACGTTTCTCTTGAATGAACGTTTTATATTATTCAAAATATTCCACTTCCTTTAATCGTATGTCTTCTATTACTAGTCAAATGTGAAATCTTCCGTGCAAGGTAAGGAATACGCACCAATAAGCAGTGGTGCTCATACGCGGGAGCGGTTGCCCGCATTTGATTAAGTAATGTAGTTCTAGATCACTTACTAATTGATTAACAGTAGAGATTGAGTTACCGGACATGGTATACTTTGAAAAGTTCTTGGGTCAGTAACTGAACCGCTAGGCTGTATGAGGAGATTGGATGTTACATTAATTAACACAGTAAGAAAGAAAACAGGGATTTAAAAGAAGAAAAGTAGCAAAATAAGCGGATAAAATAGAAATTAAACATATAGTTGACCTTTTTATTCACTCTATAATACTGAAACGATATAGCTACAATGATATTTTTTGACATAAAATTTATCTAATCTTTAAAAATGATGATCACCTGCGCTTTCACTCGCTAAAATTATTTCAAGTCATTGTTGGGAGATAATGATTAGTCGTATCATGCTGAACGAGCGGTTGCAAATAGGACGCTTTGTAACGCTGAACAAGCATCATTAAGAATATGGATAACGATCTCGGGATGATTAGATTTTAAATACTCGTGTATTTCCTCCACCACATATCTCATTGGATATTAAAAATGACGTAACATTTTTCAAATAAACTATTGAACAATCTAGTTCTAAACGACATTAAGAGCACGGGTTGTAGCGTCATAGGTGTTACAATGTTTGTTAGAACGATAGGATAGCAAATGTAGCTTGAAGGAAAAAAAGAGTTAACTCCACTTTTCTAAAAATTAATGTTATTTCTATGTCTACTTGATTTGACAAAATGCAGATTGCCCTAAACCACATTATTTTGTACATACTATCAAACATTTTATAAAAAATCCAAATCGTGAGTAAAACAAGTTAACTCCAGGTTAATAGGTTAAATACTGATTTATTAAGGATTCAAAAATATATTATAATAATTATTTTCATTATTATTATTATTATTATTTCTGAGGCTAACCGAAAGTGACATGTAACTTCGTAAGGAATAATTGTAACTAGCAGGTCCGAGCTCTCGATATTCGGATGCCATTTTTTTTACTTTTTTATTTTAAATTTAGAATTGATCTTCAATAAACATAATTTTTCGATATGAATAAAACATCATTAATTAATTAAGCACCAATTTTTATTAACTCTTTCTCATTTTCATATTATATTTTATTATTCGTTTTATATTTTCTTTTATTCAATTGACTTGTTTCACCCCCGAACGTCCTTTGGATCTTCGTCCAATTCAGGATCCAAGCGTGAATCTCCCCTACATGGACAAATGTTATTTACGATAATAATGTGATTGCACACATTCTTAATGGGTAAAGGGTGAGCTAATTCTTATTACAGTTCGAGTGCATTAAACGTCATAAAATGTCTAACAAAATAACGTGCTTGCCGTTGTTTTATAATAACTACAACGCTCACGTGAACACGCTGTCAGTTATAACCTCACTTGTAGTAACTCACTGCTGACTGCAGTTAACTTGAACGTTTTACGTTAACAGTACTGTCAATATCTTAAAGCTCTGTCTTTGAAATTTAAATATAATAATTATAAATATTTCAACGTTATGTATAAAACAGTGCTTTCTAAATTTTAATAAATCAATACTAGTAACATCTACTACGTGTAACTACATATTAAAAAAACCAAACTGTTTCATTTTGTTTCCAAAATAAATTTTAATTAGTAAATTCCAAATCTTTAAAACGGAAATAAACGATTGAAGTTTCGGAAATACTAGTTTCTATTTGGAACGTGTTAGATTTTAATCGAAATTTAAAGTATTTTTAAGTGTCCCTTTTTAAGCATATAGAAATGTATATTTTTTGTAAATAAAGCGCCCTATTGAAATTGAAATATAAGACCATGTTTTTCGTTTAAATATATCTCTAACAATAAGTAAAGTTTTAAGCTAAAACTATATTTAAGTCATTTTAATGTATATTTCTTTTATTTAAAAACAAAAATATTCAAACAGTTAGAAACCTAAGATAGTGTTCAATGAATATTTTTCAATCAGAGTCAGTTACTTTGATATATTCTTTAAATAATCGGATTATTAATTATATTCTTAAAAGGAGATAAACCGTTTGATATTTAAAACAATAGCAGTAATGATGATAATTATTTTTGTGAAAAAGAAATTGAGTGCATTTGTCGTAGCTTCGAGGGGTTTTACCTTTAGATAAGATAGTACACATTATTTGATGAATAATAAATTGACGAGAGCCAAAAAACGTATTTTGTTTCTGGCGGAACTTGCAAGTTCTTTTTTAGGAAGTATGTACTTAACCGAACAGAGTCTTATAAATGAAAATTTTATGTGGTAGCGAAAATGGGTATCGATTTTGTGTGCAGGGAAGCGAATTCTTGATTGGAGAAACTCCACGTCTAATACAAGTAGATTAAGTTTTAATAAAGAGTACTAGAGATTTTTCCGGAGACGGATCGAAAAGATATAGACCTTATTCTAAGAATGCTGTGAGAGAAACATTAAATTATTGTTTGATTTTGGTAGTGGTAAAATATTTTATAACAAGAATAATAAATTTATTTTCTCATACAAGAGTTCATATTATTAGATACCTCGACACTGAAAGTGTATGTGAAGAAAAAGCATTTTCTTCTAGGTATCTATTGGAATCTTGCATATCTTACTGTTGATGAGCTCAAAGACTTTGCTTATTATAAGACTTATTACACTCTCCGACTTTAAAGATAACCAAGTTTTCCCGAGAGACGTATTAAGAACACTTTTTAATGAGAGCACCAATTATATGATGTACATATTTTATTCATTTCGTTGGGTGAAAATGTTTTTATATTTCTTTCGCCAACTCTTTGTAAATAATAATAGTATGCCCAAATGCATCTCATGAATGAATTGTTGGGTGCATAATGGGGTACTTGTCCTTTTCAAGGAGAAATTATAAACAATGATAGATTGTGTAGCGGTCCATGTCGGTAATAATTCTTTCTTTCTTCAGATATTGGATTTTTATTCACATTATAGAATAAAGTTTCCTAGTTCTGTTATATTTATTTTGTCAAAGGTTTATCATGTAAATAGCTCGGAGCAGTTATTTGTATTTTCCAAAGAAGAAATTGAAAGAAATCTGGAGACAGCAGGTTGCCAACATTCTAGCATCATCTTCGGATTTGTGATCACGCTGTGAAAGGCTACTACCTCGGTTCATCTTAATCGCATTCAGGCATGAGTGGATCGAATCACACGTTTACTTATCTCCCAGTCAAGAATAGAAGAGTATTGGTATATATTGTTAACTGATGAAAGGAAAATATGTATCATTTTCTCTCACTTCCTTTTTTTTTTTTTTTCAACATTTTCTTAAATAAAAACTTCAAGAGATGAAATTTTTGAAATTTATTATAAGCGCGTATATGAATAACTTTCACATACGTAAATAGCAACTACAATCTGTTGGTTAGAAAGTTATCACCCTTTCCGTAACTAATTTTCACTATATTTCTATTCTTCCGTACTTGACTCCATTCTTTTTATCATTTAAATTTAATTTTTATAGCAATTTTTATTTGAAACTGAATATTACTATATTTATTACACTTTTAAATTTGTTGTCTTGTCTAATTAATTCATTTCTTTGTTCTAAATCTAACTCAATTCCCATTTTTATATTTAATAACATTCTCAAGGGGTCAAGTTTATTTGTCCCTCGGCAGCACAAACGTTAAATGCGTTGCTGATCCGTGTCATTTACCTAGTCGGAATATAGTTACGATTCTTACATCCGAAGAGATACATACACTACATTTGATTTGAAGACTGACCTTGGTGTGAGATTTGAAAGGAAAAGAATACTACTAAGATACTTATACATTTTATTTTTCACTAGAAAGTGTTATAGTTGAGTTAGTAAAAATGAATTATTTGCCCGAGTAAATCCTATGTAGTAGACAAATGGTGCTAGTAAAACCAATTAGTTCTCAGCATATTAAAATGTAAAAGGAAATATATCAGTATGCTTCAACTTCCAAAGAAAACAAGCCATTCATATATAAGAATTAAATAATTTATTTTTTATTTTTAAGTCCTACATTTATTTAAAATGGGGTTCTATAGTTCTTAATCTTATTCTACATTATCACCATTATTTAATAAAATTCAAAAATATAGTTTAACAGAGAAGATTAAAATAATCAATAGATTCTTAACATGAAGGAAATTTTTTTAGGACAAAAATCAGTCTTGAACACGTGCATTTCTCCCAAAAACAGTAAAAAGGCATAGGTATGGTATATAGTAATTACCAGATGCGACAAAGATTCGGAAATATTTGAAACATTCATTAGAAATCAAAATATACGATATTAGGGACACTCGTCCATTAATTTTATTTCCTAAAAATTACTCAGTTTTTCAGTTCAAAATATTACTTCATTGATGTTTGGACCTTCCTTCTGCGATAAGTAGCGAAAATTATGAGCTACAAAGGATTATTTCCTGTTTGTAATTCTAAGGATGGTGCCTGTGAAGCTCGCAGTGACTGCAGCTCGAGGGTTAAACCTCAGAGGAAGCTCCGTGCGCTCACACACGTGGAACTCATATTTGGAGAGTAATGCCGCGAGGCCCATTTTCGTTTGCAGAAGCCCAAAGCGCATTCCTGAGGAATAAATTTAAGAATACTATTAGTTTTGATAATATTAACTCACCAAAATTCATTCGTTTTTTAATCTACCGCTAGTTTTTAAATGTTAATTTATTTCAATTATAATATTTTTAATTTAATGTAATACAAATATTTTATATAACAACGTATACTGTATTTTATTATTTCTTCTTTGTGACCAAAAATATAATTTAATAATGTTAATAGTGTAATCAACAGTTACGCCAAATTAGGCCTATACATAAAATTCTTTAAATTAATTTCACAGTTATATCGAAATTTTAATTTAAAAAATTATACTATTACCCGTCGAAGACCTCACAGGCCACACTAAGGATTTAAATTTATTTCGCGCGCAAGTATGATTATGTAATTGCTATTCGGCATATAGCATTATTTGAAAGTAGCAATATTTATAGGTGTATAAAGTTCTAAAATGAGAAGTGAAAATGAGTTAACGTACATTTAGATAAGAAAAAGTAAAATCAATAACTTGCGTTTCTGCAATTAAATTGTTTCACTATGGAATACCAACGTAAATGACCTACTACATTAAAATCAAAAGTAAATCAATATTTCAATAAGTCTATCAAAACAACTGCTTTTTTGACAATAAATTTATTTATTTATATTTATTTAATGAATGAAGAAAAGTAAAATATAAAGTAAATGAAATTGTCAATAGGATTCTCATAGTGTCTCATTGTGTTATTTTTACGGTCAAAAGAGTAATTATATTGATACGTTATTCTTATACTCCACGAGGANGTGTTATTTTTACGGTCAAAAGAGTAATTATATTGATACGTTATTCTTATACTCCACGAGGATTGAAGAATACTTTTGCAACACAAAACTACAGCCAATAAAACGTCACAGCAAGACATTTCGTAGTTTACGATTTATGTCAAATCGCAAAATATTTTCAATATGAACACCGCATGTGTATACTGAAGGATGTACAAATATTGTATTACAGTGTATGATTAGTATAGTGAGGAAGAATAATTCGAATGTAAACTTAAATGATTTATTTTGGTAATAAAATAAATGGTTACACGTCCTTACCAATGCAATTCCGGGGTCCTTCTCCAAACGGCATGTACACGTAATGCGGTCTCTTTGCTTTCTCCTCTTCACTGAAGCGTTCGGGATCGAATCTGTCTGGATCCGGGAAATACTTTGGGTCATTTTGAAGCGCATATACTGGGATAACAATTTTAGTTCCCACGTCGAGTTTGGTATTCGTATCAACAAGAGTGTACGGAATTGTTACTTCTCGAATCAGATTGCCCACTGGTGGATATTTGCGGAGAGTTTCTGTAAGTCAAAGCAATATAACATTTTAAACAAACAGTTTAAGATGTTTAAACTGAGAGCTTTGTTGAAGTAATATTAATTTGTTTTTTAATATGTCAATAAAACATTATTTAATTTTAAAGGGGTTATAAATTTAATAAGTAACATGTAACTTATGTATGTAATAATATAATGATAAAAATAAAAACAGGAAAAAGCAAATAATTAACGTAATGTTTACCTGAAACTACTTTATCCATGTATTTCATATTCATTACGGCATCGTAAGTAAACTTTCCTCCCGTCTCTTCCAAAGTAGCGTCAATTTCGTCTCTTAGTTTCGATTGAATGTCTGGATTCACAGCCAGTTCGTGTAGAGCGAAGCTCATAGTCGTGGAAGAAGTCTCAAACCCAGCCAGGAAGAAGACGAACACTTGGGCAGCTAGGAAAGTATTGTCCATCTCTGAAAACATAAGATTTTCTGCGTGAGTATTTCTATATAGTTTTATTAGAAACATTTTATATTAGTACANAACATAAGATTTTCTGCGTGAGTATTTCTATATAGTTTTATTAGAAACAATTTATATTAGTACACAATTTAATTACTTTAAATTTGCCCCTCTTGCTGACTAGATAAAACGACTTGATACTCTATAACTTTTCGCCCCAAAATGGGTAGAATTGGACACACGTGAGATGAACGCTGAGAGGTTTTTCATAAAAGATTTCATTTTCAGAAAGTAAATCATAAAAAAATATTTCGTCTAAATGAAATTCTATAAAATTTTGTTATCTTAGTTAATTTGTTAGAAAATTAAAAGTTTTTATTGTACTTACCAAGATTCTTCTCATCTTTCCCATGCAACTTTATTTCATTATTGGCATCTTTATCAGTGCTATCATCGTCAACCTTCCCTTTGTTCTTCAATTCTATTAAGAGTTGCAAAAAGTCGTTGCGCTTAATGTTGTTTTTTTCTCTGTACTCCACTGTATCTTTAACCACATTTAGGAAAAAATCAGTGACATCCTTATTCAATGCAGATATCCTTAGCACTCTTGCTAAGGCGGGTAAGAAGGTAGCAATAATTCGTTTCATCGCGTTCCATGTAGTCGCTTCAAAAATTCTTCTACCCATTGACCTGAATTCAGAATCGGGGTTTTCCAAAGCATTCATCTGCAGTCCAAACGCACATGTTCCTATAATATCTGTGCTAAATTTTGCAAGAACATCCTTCAGTTCAAGGATTTCCCCTTTGGATGCTGGTTCCGCCAGATACTTCTGGAGCCTCGCGGCACATTCCTCCATGACGTGGAACATCATTTTCATCTTTCCGGAAGTAAAAGTCGGTGTGAGTTTCATTCGAAGAACACGCCACTTCCAACCACCAAGAATGAAAAGGTGTTGTGCCAATGGATTTAATTTCTTATCGAGGTGAAATCCTCTGTCTTGGAAATTCAGAAAATCTTTCACCATTACAATTTTGATTATTTCTGGATCTCTAAGAAGAATAGTAGGACTTCTCAATTGAAAAACACCTCCAAATTTATGCCCATCTAATTGATTATACAAGTCTTGAAATACATGGTTTTGACTCTTCCTGAACATCGCCAAATCTTTGACATTTCCGAAGATGGGCAAAGGTTTAATATACGGAACATTTCGTTTCTTCCAGTAATTAAAATTCCGGGTTAAGTAGAGGTAGAGAACCACAAGACCTATTGCAGTGAAAACCACTGATTCGGCACAAGCGGATGAAAAGAAGAAAGTCATTTCTGCGGCTGCTGGATACCAACTACCTTATTCCTCAATTTCCTGGAAAACAATATGTTTCACATTTAATTTGAATCATTAAACAGCACACAGATACTGATCACCCTAGACCGAAAATCGATAAATCGAAATTTCAATTTAGAGAGTGTACGCTCAATATGTAGGTCGAGTCTTTCCAGTTTAAAGCGACCACATTGAGAGCCCAAGGAAATTTATTCATTATAACAAAAATATTAAAGGAAATAGAAATCAAATCGTTTTAAGATTAGTTTACTTCAAAATTCAAGTAAAATCTTTCAAAAAAAACCCACTATCAATTTTATTAATATTAAATTTCTTAATTGGCCTGAGAAATTGCGGTGTATTAATTTTTATTTAACTTAAAATTACGTGTGCAACAGCCCCTTTCCCGTCGATGGGGAACATTGTAAGCCCTTTAGCCCCGTACACAATTCGAGGGAAAGAAGTAGAAAGGAATAATGGCAGATTTGGTTGTAACTATTACTTGTCAACTGACAAGGTTACGAGAAACTGATGAAAAGGTCGTTTCTCACCGCCGTATTGTTCGTTCTAACGAACAAAATTCAATTGATGACATTTTTCTCTTCATTAGCATGTGCTACGAATTATATCCGACGAAAGATGAATTAGATTAAGATTAATTTTACTCTTCAAATGCATGTTTTCATTTTTCTTTAAATATACATGTAATGAAATAAACGGAGACGATAAATTGGATTGAAAGTGATCTTTTTTTTATATTAGTACATCCTCCGTTGACGTTCTACCATAAATAAAAAATCCTGTAAAGAGAAATTGTAAAAAAATATTTCAATTAAAATAGATATGTTGAATATACCTATGATTTTAAATACTTTTTACCTATTAGTGAAAAAAATCCAGGAGAAAATGAAGAACTCTATTACTTTCATTTCTTATGTATTTCCGTATGATCAAGAGTATCGTAGCCCTCACGGTTTCTAAAGTACAATTATGTGCACTCACAGTTTCATTTAAATAGATTAGGAAGTTTATAAAGCAAGAAATAAAAGTAATGTAGACTTATTATTATTATTCATAGAATTAAAAGGTGTAATTAGCGGAATGTTCTCATTTTTCAAATTGCTTATGAACTATCAAAATGAACTAAAATATTGAAATACACCGATGAATGTTGGAAAAATTTCGTTCTTTTGCCTTTTCGAGTTCTACTCCGTTAATAAGGAATGTTAAAAAAAGAAATGAAATATTATTCCCTTTATGCTGTTTTCCACTATTTCTATTAAAATAACATCTATCACGATTTGAATTCTTGTACATGTTTTTAGGACTTATAATAAACACTTTCCTTACTATTACATATTAATACTATTTTATCTTCTGAGAAATATTCAAGACAAACGAATTTTTAAGTCATAACACCACTCTTTAGAATTAGCGCGCATTTAATTTTAAACTTCCGTAAAAAGTATTACATTTTATTGAAATTCTTCCTATCTTTTCCCATTGTCTAACGATAAGTATGTTATTATTGCGAGCTGTTATACTTTCCTCGTTGCGTCGATCAAGGACGCTCGTATTTCATTGAAAAGTAATAATCTCGGAATGTATTTACTATTGGAACATCACTACCTTTGTGTCAAATTGTTTTACTCCATATCCTCTTATATTTTTTAAATCATAGATTTGTTGAATTTCTCACAAATAAATGCTATTTATTGTTTTCCAATTCTCAATTTATTAATTTCTTTTGAATATAATTTATATGACGCATTTTTTAGTGAAATATACAATTTTTACATTTCTAACAGTTAAAATTTACTCAATACAATATGTGAGGCAAAATATTTAAGTGTATGTACAACGAGGAACTTGCGCAAACACAACATGAATAATGTTAATGTGTTCCTGAAAAATGGAATGCTGATTAAATATAAAATAAGTGAAATTATTTGAACCTTCTTATTTCAAAAACATTACGAGACTATCGATTCAGAAAATTATTGATGAAATGACATAATATTGTCACTCACTCAAATTTACGAGAAAGGATTAATTATGTTCAACGGTGAGTTTAAGTCGACAACTGATATTGAATGACACTTTTAACGTTTTACTATTTTCTAAAACNATTGAATGACACTTTTAACGTTTTACTATTTTCTAAAACTTACTGAATTTTTGTAAAATAGTAATTTACAGAATTTTTCAGAAATATAATAAGTATCAAAATATAATGATTGCTTCCACTCACCGTCGTTTCTGTGTCCTACACGTTCAATGCGCCACTGTGTGTTTCCATCGGAACTCACGAAAGAACTTGAAATAATCTTCGCTTCTCAGTCACGGTGAGTCTAAGGTCTTTTCAAGGTTATCCCCACTTCGTTGCGGCTATCGTAGAGAAACACTCGATCCACGAAAGAAAACAGAGTTATCAGTGGGTATTGCAGATGACTCACATGGGTTGAGAATGCTGTTTCCGTTCGATTGCCGTAAATCTGCGAACAGTTACATCAGCCGCACATGAGACACATCACACGAGAAGAATTCATGAATGCAAACGCAAATAAAGCAATTCAGTATATTTTTCACAAGTCATTTTACATTTCGGTACGTGAATAATTATGATACACGTAATAGACACATAACAAAATTACTATGAAATTTGTGCATTGTGCGTAATTTAAATGTTTTAAAGTTTGAGAGATCCAGCATACCTAACCACTTGCATCAATGGATGCAGGTCTTCTGTTCATAACACTGGTTGTGGCGTTCCCGAGACTCCAACATTCCTCGTTGCGTCATATTCAAGGTTATTTTTTCTTTTTCAAGATGGCTAACTAGCAATTTGCTCTGAGAATGTCCTACATGACTACCAAGGTTGCAAAACACTTATAGCTGCGTAACAAAATTCTATTGATATTGTGCAGATGGATGGAAGGTAACGGATTAAAACTTTTTGCTTTTGATATTTTTTTTCGGAAACCTAAATTCATATAATTAGTATCATTATTTTTTTAATATTATGTTTATTCTTCACTTTGTTCTGATGTCACTTTTGAGTTAAAATATTGAACATTCCTGACCATTTTGTTTTTCTAAGTATAAAATTAAAGATATGTACGATTCTCTCTTTATAATTATATATGAACGAATTATTTTTACGATCGCTTTTTTAATTTTTAAGATCCTACTCTCCTATACTTTACTTACTTATTGACTTTCTTTAAGTTAGAATACTCACTAATGAATAATAATATTTATTGAATTTTACGAGATGCATGATTGTATCAAAAGTTGCTTTATTTTCATGAGTTTTGTAATCCCATAAATCGTCCAAAACTTTTCATTTCTTTGCTTAATGTAATACCATACAAATGTACGCTATTTTTTCTAAAGAAAACATAAACATGAAAAACATGTTACACTTTCTTCCGTAAATTTGAATCGAAAGTGTGCATATTGTGAGTAGTTCCAAACTGTATCATGAATGTTGCATAGAAAGTAAAAGGTATCTGAATTTATCTCATGTTTGAAAATTAATTTATTTCAGTTGTGGTACAAAAAGATGCCGGCAAAGGGATCGATTAATCGTTGTCATTTGTCATTTGTTACATTTCTTAATTCCTTTTTTTATATCATTATTTTCTTTATTACTTATTTTTCTGTGTTTAATTTTAAAACCATATAATTAAATAATTAAATTCCATGAATTGATTATATCTCAATTTAAAGTATTATAATTTTCATAATTATGTACTTCCTATTCCACCTGTTTCAACAAACAATTATTGTACATGCAAAATGTACTCGATGAAGAAGGAACCGTCTTCTCAGCGCAATATGATAGTAATATTCTATTACACTATTGTATGTTACAACGTCCTATTCTCGAACAATTAAACGTAAAAATTTAATTTTTCTATCTCTCATTTATTTTAAGCTATTTTCTCAAACCATCCGATGATGTTTCTCCTGATCATTCATAGTTACTCTGAATGACGAGATATTCCATTTACCTTCGGAGGTGAGAGAACACTGACTTGAATCCTTCACGGAGATGTACACTCTTCAAATTATTTTGGGAAAATACTCCATTATAGTGTGTATCTATTTATCATTCGAACTTATATTACATATCAATTCTTTAAAGATATAAAATTACTTCCCAGTAAAATAAGATTTATTTACATTATTTCATTCCTATGACTGAGCATGGTAAGATGGAGGATAGTAAGATGTTATATGAAAACAAGCTAAGGACCATCCCTTTATTTCTAAAATTAAATTGACCGTATTTAAAGAAAGTGAGTGCACGAACACGTTACGGTTTACCAACAACATTAATGGTTATTGTTAATTTTTTAAACACTAGACACTAATATTTATTTAGCGTCGCAATATTAGATAATATATTTCAAGTCATTCCAGAACATCTGTTGCTTCAATAATTTCTTAGTGACGCATATTGATATGAGATTAATAAGGCAAATAGTACAAATTTAAATATCATTTATTTAATTAATATTTACTTTCAATAAACCTTTTCTGCTACATAATTTCAGTATAATTTTCATAACTATCTTCCTTTTCCAATTTACGAGTACCACCAGTTCCCTCGATCCCCCCACCCCACCCCCTGTGGGGTCCATGTTCCATAGACATTATAGAACATGACTTAATCAATTCAAGCATTTTTTTCTTTTATTTGAGAAATACGTTTGAATGCTGAATACATATATGGTGAATGGAATCGTGCGCACAACCTTCTGATTGTTCAGATAAATGGCTCGCGAATACAAGCCATTCTGCATGAGTGAATAAGAGAATCCACATGCAGACATATTCTCGTTCATATGAGTGCATTGGTCGCGTGTGTGGCGGCCTCATGGAGGCATGGAGTGCCACAGGTGCCGAGAGCGGGCGGTATGCTCAGGCGGAAGGCCGTGCCGCAGCGAACGCCGTATCGAGCGCTCTGCAGCACCAGCAGGAGTGGCGAGGACGGCGGCGGTGGTGGCCCTGGCGGAGGCGATGGCGGTGGAGCTCCACAACAGTCCGAGCGCGAACGGCGAACAAGCAACGGTGTTGACTGTGTGTCAGGTCGAGACAGTGGCGAAGAAAAGGAATCGAAAATTCAGATGGAAGGAGGTGAAAGAATTAATATTATGGGAAAACAAAATGAAATGTAATGACAATATAATCGGATATTAAATATAATTGGAGAGGAAGTAATCAACTTAAACATCACAGCATTTTTTCAGAAAATTTCTGATGAAATGAATTCAGAAAATATATATTGTGTTATCAGATACGTTGAAATGAATGTTAGTTCTTTATTTAAAAATGCGTGTTAGCTCTTCTCGTTTCTTAAACACTCACAAATAACCTAATTTAAAGAATTCATTTCCATTCTTAGGTATCCTCCATATTTTGCATAGATAGGTTTATTTATACCTCGGGATTAAAAGAGTGCTTAATTTCGTAGATATTCATTTTTTTTTTAATTTTTACTCTTTTGAATCAACGTTTCTCGTGATGGAACCTCATCATCGTATTATCAGATTATTTTTAACTAGAATGATTATTTTTGTGAACTATTTTCATATTCTTTCATAAGTTATGGCTCAAAACATAGTAGTCTGATTATTTATGGAGACATTCATCCTTCTCGATCTAACGTCTAATGTATTTCCTCGCCACCTTCTAAATACCTTCTAGTCTTCCCTTCAAGATGGTAAATTTACTTTTGAAAGGGCGCGAATTCATCTTCATTCCGTGTGTAGTTAAAGTGACACGTTAGGTCTCTCCATCCCGGTCGTTCCGCGACGCGTCATCCATAACATCGTAACGCCTCCCACGACTCACTTGTCATGCAGGCGGAAGTGTATAAAAACCGGCTTCCTCCGGACTCCTTCCTCACAATGCGCGCACCCTCCCGTCCGCTCGCCTTAACACCGTGTCCGCGCACCTTCTCGCATCTTCCTGTCGCCTTTCGCTAACAGGCTGCAGATCCCCGGAACGGGATTTCATTGTCGTCCGAATAATGGAAGGCTGGCTGCTGCACTTGTTGATCCCTCCACATAGGGTGGAGTACGTGTTTCGCATACGGTCTCTGCTCGCTGGAAGCAGAGAGGCTGGGGCCCAAGGGGTAGAGCGCACGATTGTTCTCCCCGAGTCAAGAAATTCTTTCAATACAAGCCGTTCACGGCAGAAAAAATGGAACGAACCTATTGTCAGTTTTCATTTTATATGATACTCTGAAGTTCTATTAATGTCATTCTTTTATTTTTCTCATTCCAAACAATTCCTTCTTTTCTGCTGAACTACGGATTGTGTTGATCAAAATGGTTCTCCCTTCTAGCTCATGTCACCGTGTGTTCTTGAGCGATTTTCTCCTTAGTTATACCTTTTCTTAGCTTATGTTTTTTTAATTATCCACCATATTTTCTGACAATTAAATTTATCAACTTCGTGCAGAGTTACAGAAGATTTTATTGGAAGAAGTATTGAACAAGAGCTGAGACTACATTGTAGCATTTTGCGCGAAGTTAATACCTCAAAATCGCGCAGAACATAATCTCGTAATTATTTCAAAATGTTGACACAGTACACGAAGAGTATTCTATTATTCTATTCGTAGAGACCTCCAGAGTGGAAACTCGTAGGTCATAAAGGCCAATCCATCGCCAATCATATCAACAAGTTCTCTTCTCCCTAGGATGGAATACGTTATTACTGATCTAATAATATCAGCAGGAATGAAATTTGCTTGCTTAGGTTAGATTGAAGGACTGCTCTGCTCTGTCAAAATATGAACCCTCGGGAAGCTCCAAAAATTGCTCTCACTGTACTTTCCCTAAAACGAATGTTTATGTAAGACTAGTAGGTACGACCGGATGCGAACAGTGATAAACGTAGTGGTCATCGGATAAGGTGAATTAGTGAGAAGATGTCACGTTTTTGTTGGATAATTCAAAATAGAAGTAATGAGAAAATGAAAAAAAA
>NNCF01126936.1:48590-127176 GCA_002313205.1 Laupala kohalensis
ATGATGTTGCCTATATTAATGAAATTCAATTTGAGTCCATACAGGCAACATCATTTTTTTAAGATAACTAAAAGTACATTATAAGTTTTACAAGTTGCCCATCAATCCACGAGTTTTCAAAATATATGGATTAAAAGTATTTTATCATATTATCAAAACCACTTTTAAGAAACATATGATCGTTGGACGTACATGATGTCATAAAAAAAGTTATGTTACCTACATCAATGAAANCTGGAGTGCGGTTCAGGTTTTGTAATTCGTTTTAAAAGGTCTACGACAAAACAATCCAGTGCGTAACAACATAGTCAGGAAAGAAAGCAAACAAGTAGTAATTTGGCGTAAGCGCTGCTCGTGAATCCGTGTTTTTACGCGTAACGCTGCAGACACAGGCGCAAAAAGCGACGCTATCGCGCGATTGTTCGATCGCATCGCCTCATTCCGAGCGGAGTCTCTCTCGCGCGCCACACGCTGCTTTCCCATTTTCCCATGCGCACCCGCCGCCCTCCCATCCATAAATAAATTGCCGCACTATCCTTCCATACCTGGGTGCTCATTATCGAGAGTGCCGTGCTGTGTTTGAGACGGAGGCTGCGAGTAGGCGCCACACGGGGGAGGAAATTGCGATAGGAGAATTGAGGATGGAGAGGTAAACGGTGTGTGGGGCGGGACGCAAATTGAGAGGGAAGCGCAGCTGAAAGTACATAAAAAGCGAATGAACGATAGCGGAGGTGGAACGAGTGGTAATCGGAGAGGATGATCGAAATCGAAGGGGGCCAACCGTGAACGAGTACGACGAATTGCGTCCATAAACGATGGAAGGATATGGAAACAGTAGCTACGAATGGAACAAAAATTACGGAGTGACATTTGCGAGAGATTAGTAAAATGATGACAAATAACGATGTCACTGTCCAATGGATTGAAAGAATAAAGAATAGGAAACAAGCAACGTGTATCTTCATAAATGTGTGAATTCCGCAGATGATATTATATAAAGAACATTTTCCCTAACTGATCTGAACCACTTTCCTTTTATCTTCTCCTACCTTTTTCTCAATAGCCTCCTCACTGTCGTATATAATTCATAAATTTCTTGCGGGTACCTATACACGGAGATGATTTGAAATCACCAAAGCTACATTAAAATGGAGACCAGCCAGGAATCTATCCCGAGATCTCCTGCACTGACAAAAAAACAACTCTTTGCTATTTTCATCTAACCTTTGTTATCATCCAGTATAAAGTGGTATCAAATTTTGATAAGGGATACTGTATTCTCTGTGGCCTTCAAATGGATCCCCTCTCCCCTACAAATGGTCAACTGAGCTTGAGAGCGGGCATCTCAGATTTTTATCACTTACCTGCTTGCATTATGAAAAAAGTACCGCTTGAGGGACGGCTGGAGCGTGCTCCAATGAAGATTTCATCACGCCATGCATGCTTGTCGGAACACGCGTAGCGCTTCGACCCCTCCATCCTGCTACCTCACCTCCTCACGTTCAGTCTTACTCCCACAACATCGCGTATTCAATCTCTCCGTTGTCTTTATTGCAAACTTATTTTCCCTTCAGGTACCTCGATCACCTCTTCCCTCTTGTACTTGAACGCTTTCCGCCGAACCCTGTATGGTTGCGTTTCAGAACTTTCCCTGTCGAAATCTACTGTTGAAAGAGAAGAGCTAATTTCAATGTTAATAAACAAGATTAAAGAGGAAGTATTCAGTACATCCTTATCTACTAAAGAAATTTTCATGTGATAAATGCTATATCCGTTTTATACGCACATTTCTTGCCAGTGAAGAATTTGGTTGGCATTAAAACTAACAGCTTGGCAACAAGAACTCTAATAATGCATAAACTGTTGTAACATATTTCTGGTTACCATCGAAGTTACAAATCTACAAATAGGAGAACTTCAAATATTTTTATGCTTTTATTTAAAAATCATTTCCCCATATTACCCATTTCCATGTATTTCTATATTAATCCCAACCAGCACCGACGTTGCGGCCACTGCCCGTGTTGTGCACCGCTTTCAACATCGCGAGGTTCCCTCAGCGCGCGTTGCGGCATTTCATCAATTTTTTGCTCCATGGCGTCGTTTAGGGATGTGCGTGAGCCGCCGGGCAAGCGCAGGGCATTAAGCGGGACTTATTGGCTTTACTTGGATTTTCCAAATTAGCGTTGGGATTTCTTCTGAAATTTTAGATCTTAACTTAAATAAAATACACGAAAAATTATTGCTGACACAAGATATTTTTTTTGGTGTAGTAAATAATACCTTTGTTTTTTAGTTCACCGACTATTTAGTGAAACATAATTGCGATGTCATGGATTTAATAAAAAATATACACCGTAATTTAAGACATAAAAATTAAATTATAAAATTGTTGTTTAATTAAATGAATTTCTCGGAATAATTATTCGTTACGTTTAAAAAGGAAAGTGAAATGAGTTCCAAAATAATTTCCACACCTAGAAAATTGTATTTGAAGATACCAAATACCGAGTTGCTTTCTCTTTTTCTTCACTTACCCTGGATTAATGTATTTTTGATGAAAAACATGACTGATGATTCATATTACATTTCAGCTGTAAACGTCTGAAACACAACTCGGATATTAAATTTGACGCTTATTTTATTTGTTTCGATAAAAAATCAAATGTACGAGAATGCTTCGCGCTTCGAGACTTTAAATAAGCCTAATTGAAAATTGGGAAGGGACAAAGGATTCCAGATGCCAAGAAAAACAAAAAGAGAAGTAAGAATAATATTTTATGATATATTGGTAAAACTTCCCATGGAATGTCTGCACTTCCGAGACCAGAAAATAAGCAACATGACACACCATTGAAGATGAGAGACGTAAATGAAAAAGAGGGGTACAAAAATTGGATTTTGTTGATAACTTTTTCAGACAATTACCCATTGATATTGTAAATATTCCGATATATTCTCCTCTCAAATTTAAATGATTGCTTTTCTGCAGATTTTAATCA
Organism: Laupala kohalensis; assembly: GCA_002313205.1. Lineage (NCBI taxonomy): Eukaryota > Metazoa > Arthropoda > Insecta > Orthoptera > Trigonidiidae > Laupala > Laupala kohalensis. Next base: position 51,593 of record NNCF01126936.1, read on the forward strand.
TATGTGGGGAGAACACATCGAGATCCATGGACAATGTTTGAAGGAATAAAAACTATTTTATTTTAATATTCTACAACTTATTTTATTTTATTACGAGAGAGAATTCGTTAACGATATTAACTGTTCGTGATATTTTACTTTGTAAGCGCAGAGGGATCTAAATCCCCTTCACTTCTATACTTCAAGTACTTTCAATTCACATTGCCCTGGCATTGCACATTCCTTCGACATTCACTTCACCAAATATAGTTCCTATTGGTAGAGAAATTGTAGATTTGGTACGTAATGGAAGATCTGACAATTAATGTCTTTGTGTTCGAAATCAACTCCTGTCACTGAGGGATGGATTCGAACTCGGTGAGAGTTGGTCAAGACAAACTGTGCGCCATTACCTCAGCATTGCGTGTTTATGTCTTCAGCCGCCGTCTGAAAAAAAATTTCGATTGATGTCAGTTGTCTATGTCAGGAGACACTCATGCCTCTGGAAATTAAAAGTTTTGTTCGTCTTTTGTATATTTTGACTGTCAATGGAACATATCATCGTATTTTTTTTAGAATTACCCATTCCGCTTAATGTTATTCAACCGTGCAACCGTCACTCTTCATGAACTTTCTTGAACTATTGCCTCGAACATTCCTTGTTTAATACGAACTTACCAGTTATTATTTTACAATAGTTATTATCAGTAATACCTGACGATGACTTCAGCACGTCGTAATTAGCATGTAATTAATATTATAAAATGTATAGTATTCTTCTATTATAAGACTCTTATCGTAGCTCCTCATTTATTTATTATGATAACATATATTCATTCCTGTCTAGTCATAACCAAAGCGATATCGGAGGATTTATACATATCTGGAGTATAAGACGTGTTCGTATTCGCGGTAAACAAAGATAAGATAGCAATCACAAGCAGCTATGCATCACTGAAGTATTTATTGTGATTCAGAAATAAAATGTGACACTTATTTTCAGACGATATTTCATTAGAAAAGGACACCTCTGGTGTAGCGTGGTAGCGTTCTTGCTCTTCACCAAGTCATCCCGGGTTCAGTTCCCGGTGGGGCAAGAAAAATTTGTAACTTTTCACATGAATATCCCAGATCGTATAATTGTGACTTCTAAAAAGCGAATCATTCCTTTCTCTATCCACCTCCTGCTAGTATCAATAACTCTAACTATTACTAATCACTTCTACTAACCCCTCCACGTGGGCCAAGTTGTTGGTAAACCCAGCTACCAACTATAGCCTACCACCCATTTCAATGAAGATAAGCTTCAATAGCACGCTACATTTCCCACTTACAAATAATACAACGAGAAAAATAAGTTCATTTGTAATAAATAAAGATTGAGAGAAAAATCGGACAAGATTTGGAAGAGTGGATTTCTTGGGTTTAGCCACAATCTGCGAAAGCTCTGGCAGACTTAAACTCTCCATTCACCTGCTCCCTTGCAGATTAACCTCTCAAGAAGAGATCCATCACTCAGCCTCTCACCGACTTCACGAGGAATAAGAGAAGCGGTTTCTCTTCTCTTGTGTCCTACATTGCTCCAACTCCTTTGCATTAATCTGGTTTTAATATGATTTCTCGCCAGGAAAACTTCACTCGTCAACGAAGATAAAGGTTCGTTGTCAGTGTTTCATGAGAGTTTATTCAGTATGAAATGACCATTTAAAAATTTACTTCTTCAGTGTTGCTTTGCAGGAAAATTGAAATAAACTGTAAGTAACAAACTACGAAACAATATACGATAAAGAACGTAAAATTCTTCAGTCAGGGATATATACTACGACACCCCTGGATCTGAAGAAGATTACCCTCTTATTTATTTTATTTTTAAAGTGAATAGCTCAAGTTCTATAACGTTCCAATTATAACCTGATAAGGATCGCGAAGGTTACAAATTAGTATTTACACTTATTCTGGCTAGTTACAGATTATAAATCAGCACACTTTACACATTAAATAGAACAATGCCACTATTATCCGCTTGATCTTTGATGAAGTAGGAAAGAATTTTCAAGCAAGAATATCATAGCCAAATATTATCGATTTCATACACTGAGAGAAACAAATCTCCTATTTATTTTTCTATTTTCTTTAACATTTTTGTTTTTCATTAACATACTGCATGAAATAACAGAACTAAAATTTAAGAATTTCTATCTTATCTTTCTCCTCATGACAATTATTTTCGAAAATGAAAACTGACGTGAAATGTCATGATAGAGCGAAATGCAATTTCTGGTATTACGTTGAATAATTTTATGCATGCGACTACGTTCTCAAAACAATGGGTTTGCTTCCAGACTTTAAACCATGAGTCTTTTACAGAGGAATCCAGAGTCGCCACTTACAAGGGATCACTTAATTCATTTCTGAATAACAAAATTTCTAACATATTACTCAATAATATCGGTGAGTACACTCGTACTATAGTAGTGCATGCTACGTATTTCTATTCATACAGATGATGTAAAGGACACCCAAACATCAGTGAATAATTTCCTGTATTCTTTATGACACACTAACAACGTAGGCATTTCTTCTCAAATCTCAAGCACATCGTGCGATTTAACTTAAAAAAGAACATTTTTTAAATAAACAGTGTAGGTGGATTATTACCAGAAAGAATGTCCCTGGCAATATCCTGGTGTAAGTAACCGCTTGATGGCAATATCCTGGTGTAAGTAGCCGCTTGATGGTTGCTTACGGAAACATTATCCGCCAATTTTAAATTTCTGGGTTAATCATTGATTCCATCAAATAGCACTACTTCGAAGTTAGTGCTTAGCAGGGAGGGGGGGGTGTCTCGACCTAACCTTTTTTTTCTTTTTTTGTGGTGTTGACGACTAGAAATCACTTACGCCCTAAAACTCGAATGACTATTCCCTGAATACTTTTCAGAATAAGCTTAACAATAACACCAGCATTAAAATATCCTTACAAACGCGAATAAAGAGCACAAAATAACTTTGAGGTCTACTGCTTAACTCAATAGTTTATATAATAAACTTAGTTCCACACGTTAGTTAAGATAACTTTTTCCAATTAAATCAATACATTTTTCATTCCTTTCTTCATATTCATTTTACGTATTAATGTTGTAATTATAGATTACAGATTTTGTTATTTCGCATTCTCTAAAAACCCAGATTCATAGAAATCCAATTACTTGTTGAATGAAATGGGATCTAATTGAAATAATATCTCAATGACATCTTAAAATTGATGCCAGTCTATACTTTTTTCGCATTCTCCAAAAACCCAGATTCATAGAAATCCAATTACTTGTTGAATGAAATGGGATCTAATTGAAATAATATCTCAATGACATCTCAAAATTGATGCCAGTCTATACTTTTCGCTCGATTGCACTTTGTAATATCGGTTCGAGAGTAAAAATGTGAATACGTGGCATCGTGATACTTCTATTACTGAGAGAACGAACTGCTACATAAAACCCACATTCTGAGAGCAATACATTTAGAGTTGGCCGATAAAAACTTCTGCAGGTAACTTTTTATTCCCGTAAGCAAACTTTTACGCAACGAACTTTTTAACGTTACGTTGATTTCTCACATAACCGCGTCGGTTTTGTTTTCTCACATTGTCCTTATTTTAATACGCTTGTGAATCATGTACACATTAAACAAAAAGAGCTCTGGGGAGATAAGACACACTTTGGAGATTAGCTACTCCCGTATTTTGGTTTTGTTGTTGTTTGGGGTTTTTGGATGAAATAAATAGCAAAGGAGAATATGATGAAGTAAACTAACAAATTTCTCAAAAAGTAACAAAATAAAATTTATTGTCAAGTTTTTTCATCATTACAAAATAAAAGGGATGATGTCTTCTGAGATAGAAATGGATTAACGAGGAAGCAAATCTATTATTTATTTGAGCGAGTTTGCAATGACGGCACTTATCAAATTACATTAGTTCCGGTACATATCCATGGTTTATTTGATAATAGCTTTACGGCGGACTGACGGCGAATCAGAAGCAGGGTGCCTGTTTCGTGTAGTGTTGGTGGGGGTAGGTCGTATACAAGAAAGTGAGGTACAGAAACACATAATTTTGTTTATTAATTTTGAATATAACAAAAGTGTAAATAAAAGTTACCTTCAATGTATGTGAGGGAGGATTTGCGAAAAATAACCATGAAATAAGGATATGAGAAAGTATGAGCAATATCTTTCTCCCGTAGCTTCATTTATACTGAGTTGAGGAAAAACCGTAAGTAATGGGATGTAAGTAATGTAAAATAACCGGAACATTGAAAAGAAAATATGTGTTTCAAAAATATATTTTCTGATAATAAGAGAAAAATCACCAAAGATATTTGTGAAGACTGGATATCTCCAGCTCCTGGATAATTCATAATGAATGAAAAGTAAAGAGACTCGTAATAAAATAAAATATAATAAAACGAAATAAATAATGTGATGAAAGTGGGGGAGGGGATCACTCCAAACGCGTGAAAAGAAACGGTTACGAAATCGTCTTTCATGCGAGAAGGAAGACTACAATAAATAAGTAGTTGCGATTAAATGATAAAAATAAATACAAGAAATAATTAATAGTAAAAAATGTCGACATACGTTCTTTTTTTTTATAAGAAACTGTTATTTATAATTTTAATTGTTGTTTGTTCAATGTATAGACCGTTTCATGTATAGGTCGCTACATGAAATTGGGTGGATGAAATAATTTAGAATATTGATCTTTCAAAGTGTATAAAAGACGAACGTTTATTCCCGCACAGAAGCGTAGGCGGCAATAGAAATGAAATAGCAACATAATGATTTCCCTTTAGAGGGCGAATTTCACGTCTCGACGCGACATTTAGGGAATGAAACCAAAAGCAAAGGAGAAAAATCATCTACGGTCTCCATAGATCTTTCTTGTGAAACGCCAGGTCTAAATCCAGGTACGAGGTGAGTGGAGAAGTTGAGTTAAATGGCGCCGCAAAGCGTCAAACGCTTCGCCCGACGTGTGACATAAATCACTTCCTTAAGCGTTGCGCAGAGACGCCTTCTCGCTGCGCCATTCTGCGCCATGGAGATATTTGAGTCCAATAGTCTTAAGTTTATGAAAACAAACTGATGCGCACATTTAGGGTGGCCCATAAAACGCCAAAAAGACATTTGGCGTTTATAGTACATTCGCATATTACTTCTGATGACAGTCCAAATCCCGGATAGAGTTGGCAATGTCGGACAAATATGGTCTGCGGCAGGTTTTCTCGATATACTTCCCCTGTATTTCCACCCTGCGAAACAAACACTCATTTTCACTCACCCTCACGTTGACCATGTATCACCAACTTCGCCCACCAATATCACGAACTTCGCTACATGAAGGGATATCCAGGACCCATCTAATTCCTCAATCGAAGCTAGTCATCACCTCTACCTCCATCTCCGACAGCTTAACAATAAGAGAAAAGAAGTGAAGATAACACTACTCATATAAATATTGGTTCTAATTGTAGGTAGAGGTTACAGACACCGTTTTAAAAAGAAATTCAGAAGCATGGGTAATGGTCATTATACAACACCGAAAAACTCTTCCTTTCGTGCACTTTCAATACAGGAATTGCTTCTCCAGAGAGGTACTATGAACGAATGAGACGTGTAATTTGGGAGAACAGAAAGCGCTTTCCGTTTTCTTTTACTTATTATAATTACTTTTACGTTGCTTTAATTTAATTACAGTCAAGTACAACATAATATATTCCAAACAATGTATGGTCATTCAAATTCTGATGCACTGTTACTGTTTTGATATCAAAACTCTAAATTTCCCGCATCTCTAATTACCATACAATGTTGTGAGTTGTGTACCGCATAAGAGTGGGTGATGGTTATTATCTCCCTTTACATGTCGGTTTGATGAGTGCTCGGGCATGTGAATGTAAATGCAGTGCCCGACGGTGAATTATCGTATCTCGTATATCAGATGGTAAATATGGGTAAAGATCACGGGTCAGAAGTGAAGTATATGTGACAATATAAACTACAGTTAGAAACGATACGTTCCTACCAATGAAAATAATTGAAACATTTTATTTTAGTTCGTTTTTTACCTCAATATCAGCAAGACAAATTGAAATGAAATATTTTGAAAACTTAATTTTTTAATACTTCACTTTAATGAAATTAACATCAACTCTTAGAATATGAAATAAACCCTGACGGATGTATATAAATTCATTTTTGTTATGGATATAGAAGAAGGAGTCAAGATTCATGAGTTGGCGAAACTACCACACAGCCATGTCGTGGGTTCGCCGGTCGGAACAGACGTGTTTCTTTATGAATTGTTACTAAGTTTGACTAAGGTGTTTCTTTATGAATTGTTACTAAGTTCATGTGGACACAATAGATTCCCAACCTCTCGTTCGCGTATACTCTGTTCGAGAACCGAATATTTCCGGAACGTGATGCAGCGTGATGTTGATGTCAACTGCAATTTTACTTACCGAGATTTTCGTACGTAACGGGCCTAAAAAGTTTCACTCCAAAATATGGATCCTTTGTCTCGACCTCTTATTCCACGTCTCCCTTTTCCAGTTTCCCTTTTCCAGTTTCCCTTTCCCAGTTTCCCTTTTCCAGTTTCTTTTTAATGTGCAGAACCGTCACCCTAGTTATCCCCACCATCGTGAAACCACGACTCTCAACTGCGTAACGAATCTCCGCTGCTTTGGTTTGCGTTATTAAAAGCCCGCTTCCTCACTATTTACGAGGAGCAATGAAAATGTCAGTGAGACTGCGCTTTGGGGCATCCGTAGGCGCCCGTTCAACTCCTGTTCAGTCCACTCTATGGGTATTAGATCCTATATAAAACGTTCCACCTAAATTTATTAATATCGTTCTGTACTTGTAAAACGTTTTCGAAGAGCTTACCCGCAAAATAACACTCGCTTGAGTTTTTGAACATTAAAGGAAGTTGCCTATATGTATTCGAGTATCAAAGGGTTCTGGATCATAAAAATTCATAAGCAACAACTTTATTTACTTCACTGGATAGATGCTATCTACATCCCAATCATAAAACAAGTATTGCGGAATACCAGCTGAATAATGCGATGAGTTGAAGATTTCTGCTGGAGACAGCTCCATAGGCTATGAGGAACAGAATGTTTCAGTAAATTTTGTTTATACTTATCCAAAAATGTTTATTTCATTTCAAAAACAATTAATATTTATATTTAAAAGCACAACGTTTCAACCAGAATTTTAACCTTCTTCAGGTTTTTTTGTATTAAGATGGTAGTGTCGTAGTATAAAAACCCAAATGAAATTGTAAATGCTTATGAAAAGATCCAAAAGAAAAGGCAGAAGCCATACACAAAAATATAATGGCATTGGTTTGGTGCATGTTAACCTTAATTACTTCAAGTTTTGCATATTAAATTCAAGCTTTATAGTTAACTTTTCAGTTTTCTAGTGATGTTGTTTAAATTTGCATGCAATTTCCTTGGCATATGCTCAAAGTAAAATTAAAATAATTTTGACTTTTGGAAGAATATTTTAGACTCATACTACGAAAATAATTATTTGATGTTTTAAAAAAAGGTTATTGATGGTTATCTTGTCCTTAAGGAACAATTAGTTATCGTTATTGTACCCCATGCTTATAGAAATCGTCGTTCTTTATGTGTATCTAGGAGTTCGCGTACCATTGAAAACAATATGAGGTTCTGCGCCAAATGTACATTGTTCCCAGGTTTGGGAATTATGGATTTCTTTTGTTTCCTCAAAGATGACAGCACTTTTGAATGGAATGTGTGATTAAGGTTCTTGCCCGTTGGGTTTAAGAGATGAAAATTTTTGGAATGAAAAGGCTAGCAATGTCTCCGTTTTCGTACTTTTTAGAACAAAACTCTGACAGCATCTTTGATTTCTACATTTTTGAAAGCTCGCGGGTGAATTTTCAGGGGTGTTTTAAAAGTATACGTCTTGTATCTTGCCGTTTGTGCGAACAATTTTATTAGGATGAATCTGTAATTACTTTCCTCCTATCCATGTGTTGCCTCTGTGATGTGGAAAAGTGAAGGTGCGGAATACCTAGGAAAATGAAATGTGAATGACATGAAGGGTGAATTAGGTAGAATTAATGAAGAAGAATTCATAACATGGGAAACTCTATCTCACAAAAACTTACTTCAATGGCAAATTTCATTACATCAATTCTCCCGCACCGTCCCCAGATATGGTAGGAATGCGGTCTTAACCCGTCGCACCACAGATCTCCTCGGCATTATTATCGCATTAACATAACACCGACAAACAATAGTGGTCGCGACCTTTCTAGCAAAGACAATCATTACATATGCCTTAAATTCATCTAGCAGACATCAAATTGGGAAAATTAGCTTGCAAATTGTACGTTTATATCAATTTTTATGTGGCTAGGTTTTTTACGTATATTCCTTAAAACACAAGACAAGACCAGTGGCGTATCTAAACGCTGTGGGGTGGCGAATTGGGGGGGGGGGTCTGGGGAGCATTTGTTTTTTACGGTTTTACAACATATATTTTGTTTGTATTCTCGTTTCGGTCAACTTTGTACCACGATAACGAGTGCTAGTAAGGCTCAGTTTTGTGTGAGTTTAATTACTAGACACATCGTGAGTTTGAGATAGGAACAGCGTCTAGATAGGATCTATATTGCTGTATCCAAGTATTATAACTGCGGTTGTTAACCTCAGAGGGTGAACTTTTCATACGCCACAGCTATTTAAACTGAGACATGGAAATGAAAAGCTACAAGTTTTATCTTACCCCACCCGTGTATCGAACCCGGGATGACTTGGTGACGTGCAATCACGCTAACACTACATATATTTTAACATACATATATTTATAAATAAAATATATATTTTATAAATAAAATACATCAACTCAGCAAAAATATAATTAACAATATTAAATAACAAACAAATTTATTAATTGTTTAGAGCACTGGGAAAGACAATAGGTTCAATGCTGTCACATTTCATACTCCACAGTGCACCGAAGAGAGATTTTAAATACGTGTCGTATACTTGGATGTGTGAAATTCATGTGACTGATGTGTGCCTGCTGTGCAGAATGTGTTGTCTCAAATCTAATGTATTACGAACCGTTGCTTCTTATGCCTCACTTCGTTACTTGAAAGTTAATTTCGCGTGTTTTGCCTCTCTGTTAGAAGTTGCAAGTGTGGCGGCGTAAACGCATGTTAACTTTAACGATGGGTTAAGTGATTTGCATAGTCAATGCTACGCCGAGAGAGGACAACCACGGTTTTGTTGGCGAGGGAGGAGCTACATTGCACTGTTTTTGTATGCTCAAGGAGTGCGAGTGTGATGACAATATCCGCATGAATATTAACGTTTATAATGACATTGCATTTATTCATTTTAAAGGAAAGTGTTTTCAAATTAAAAAATGGAATGTTTTCAAAATGGAAGGTTCAAGCATCCTTGTTTAAAGGTGGTGAAGGCAAGGCAGAAAATATCATATATTTGCTTTTTTCTATGGTTTTCAACATCTATGAAAAATTGTATTAAATTTCATAAAATAAAAAGCGTTGGTCCATATTCAGGATAATTATTATTCGCTTAAAATATGACTAATATTTGCCACTGACAAGGAACATTAACATTGCTCCGTATCCTTGTCAATCCATTCCCCAGCTGACATGACATTTCAAAATAAAATATCATGCCAAGAATAAAATTATGTGTGGTATAAAAGTAGCCTTACAGAAACATGCGTCTTAAATGGTCATTGTTCTCGTTCTTAAGGTCAACATAAAATCAACTGAAATCATTTAGTTTGACCAAGAAGCAAAATGTAATGTCCTTTACTAGTTCAGTTCATGGAGTAAATGAATAGTGACTTCAAACGTTAAATTCCTGCTATAATTTTACTTTCAGCTATAACTTTAATTCACTTTGAACAAAATTATTTTTTTATATTTTTTGATGTCGCAAATTTATTGGTCAGTGACACATGCATGTCACAAAAGTATTTGACAACATTTCTGCTGAATCTATGAATTTCGAAAGAACTCGTATTCTACTATCTGAAATATTTGATATATTTCTCTACATCACCCTTGCAGCTCTCAATTTTCTTAATATTCGTCTCGTGAGTTATTTCTATTTTCACTCATTTTTTGTCTCTTAATCATTCATTGACCCTTACAGCTCTGAAAACCTCGCAGTGCCGTCCTAACTATATTTCCATTCCCAATCAACCCGAGTTCGACACAAGAGAAGACCGTTGTTCCCTTCCTTTTCACGCAGGAATTCCCAGTTTGTTCTTGACTCCCTTTGGTCACTCCAGCTGTCGACCAACTGTGTGCATAGGCTTCCTTGTTGGATTGACGGAACAAGAACTGGCAGACTCGAAGCCAACCGTGACTCGAAGCCTCTTGATTCCAAGACTCTGAGTGACTCTGACTTTCTGTTTGATTTCTGGACTATTCTAACTTCCAGGTAACATGAGCTACTGCTTCGTTGATCACGGTTGGAAATGAGGTTCTTAATGGAGCCAACCCAATAATACGAAATAACAGAGCCTAGCTCCGGAAATACCAGAAATTTAATTGTCTATATTTATTTTAAATTGAGAAATCATACTTATTTAATGTAATTTTTCGAAATAAATTTAAAAATTAAGCACTTGTATTAGTTGGAAAAAACAATTTGTCAACTTTTATAACTTTTGATGAAATAACATATTATATCCCATACACAGACAACATAGCATCGTTGTTATGCCTTCTCGTGGAGAAAACCTGAGATGATTTTTTATCTTTACCGTACTATGTACGTTTAAGTGTGTCGGGTATATGTGTATGTGTGTGTATATATATAAATTCATATTCCTTGCTGTTTTTATGCTATGTTATATATATGATAAAAACATGAGTCCAAGCTAAAAACAGCAAGGAATATGAATTTTGCATCATACTTTAGACCTGATAAAGAATTGTAAAAAATAATTTTAATACCGTCAATAACAAGACTAAAGAGTTTGATAATCCCAGCAGCAACCGCATATTTTCGTCTTCCAGTAGCAATATTTTAATAATTTGTGTTATTAGTTATTACATTAAGTTAACCTTAGCTACATTTGTGCTAGGATAACAAAACACGATAAACAAGCAGTAGAGACCGTCGAACATTCTAATAAAAGAAGACCCCATACGAAAAACGTTTAAATAACGCTATTAGACGAACCGGTACTTCTTCATGTCGACTTGTTATCGTTGTTGTCTAGATTATTGTCTATAATTTTTAAGGTACAAAAGAGTTTTCATGGAGGAACATATGAACATAAATTTCTTATAGTGTGGTTCACTAACTTCTTCTTTGAGAATTTAGTTGTTTTGATTTCACTTTGTCCATTTATTATATTTTTGTTTTCTCTCAGTTTCCCTTTTCTAAGTTACTCTTCTCATTTAGTTTCTTTCAAGCGTAAAGTGTTTGACTCCGTCTCTGCATTGTACCACTTCAAAGCCATTCGTGTTGTTTGCCTGGTTAAGCATTCTTTTACACCGTGTGTATTCGTTTACTCGGATGTGTTAATTCAACACTTGAGTGATGTTTATTTAATAATTTGTGTTCTTTTACATATTATTCTTTAAAAACGATGTAACATATAAATTTGTAAGAGCGTGTATACTGTAAACAAGAAAGTAGTGAATAATAATACTCCATCATGTTGTACAAATGCACATTGAATTGAAAGCGTATACGTTCACACGCCAACCCTGCCCGGTATCGCATGGAATTGTTTTTTGTATTGTACGATACCCTTCGTTATAATTTGGTGTAGCCAAAAGTAGCTCGCTGACATACAAAATTCATAATGATATAATTCGTGAGATATAACAAAAATCTGAAAAATATACCTCAACCATTTCAAATCCGAATTCGACGATTCCATTCGTAAAAAATAAAAAAACTCGATAATTAAGTTTATACAAAAACCGAAATGATCTCTCAATTAATTTTTGAAATATGGTGAAAATAGCTAAAACTCAAAAAGTCACTTTTGAATTTAAAGCGGTGTATTTGAGTAAAAAGTCAGGAAATCATATCTTAGTAAGACTACAAAATTTTGAACATCATGTCAAAATATCAAGGTAATTAAAATTTCCTATTTCTTTTAGATTTTGCTGTGTATTTTTGAATGAACGATGAATGTTGGTCACTTGGGAAAACACCTTCATCAATCGATATCATAATCAGTATGATTCCACACTTCAAGTATTGGTACACGAAAAAATATTCAGCTATTACACAAATTTCCATGCATGAAGGTAGCAGTAAAAATTAAAATAGTGTATCACATACGCTACATACACCGTGAAAATATATAACAACGCTCAGTAACTTATAGTAACTGTTGAATTCTAATTGTGTGTCGAAAATGTAAACATTATTCCGTAAACTCAATATTTTCTAAAAGAGCAGATCATATTCAGTGGAACAGAGTAAGTAACATGTAGGACAGGGTGGGTCAACATTATATTTGAACCCTGGCATCACCCAATTAGAATCGTGACATTCATTAATTTAGTAGTTCTGTTTCAAACTCAGTTTGTAACGACTTTTTTGACAATAAAGTTTTTAAGTTTGTATGTTTTTTTGTTTTTTGTTGTTGAATAAAACATATTAAAAAACAAGATATCATCAAATGTAGTGATTCTTAATGTCAATAAATTATGAGTGTATTGATGGAAAGAATTGATCAATATTTTTATAAGGCTGTCAGCCATCGGAAGACACTCAAAATGAATGTTTTTATTTTATATACTGATTGATATAAAGTATCTAATATCTAATACCATGATTATTGATTTAAGATCTCCAATTTTGAAAAATATATATCCTTCTTCACAACTTAAAATATTAAAAATACTCAAGTAAAATATTGTTCTTTATTGTGAAAGTGTTTCTCAATAGTTACATAAATCACGAATTGCATGTATTGTTATGATGTCAACTCTACAATCAAAATAACTGTAAAATATTTATTCAAAAACCTCAATGATATTTCGATCTCGGGCGGAAGGGAAAGTCGAAAACTTGAGAGTGGGAAAAAACAAATCAAAATTAGAACAAAATAAACTTTCCAGATTCCAGAAAAATACTTTTCGTTTCTAAATTTTTAACAATAAATTATTAACATGAAAATGTATTTCACAGCAGTGATGTATGCAGTTAAGTACCTTATGCAAACACGATAACCTTATGTACTTTATGAACCTGCGATGCGTTCACGCCGCACCTCTTCCCTCTTGTACACGGTGGCGTCGAAAATCGGAGGTCAGTCAGCGCCATCTCTCCCGGGGGGTGAATTGCGAGCCAGCTCTCGGATTTTATGACGGGTTGTTTATTTATAGTACCGTTTTATTGGAGCACCAGAAAATCGAATGCACAGCATAAATAACATTGGGCATAAATAATTAATGCACTTAACTGAAAACGAAATATTAATAATTCATGGCAGTATTTTAGAGACGAACATTTATACGATGATAACCACTTGAAATTTTTTATGAAAATCTTTTTAATAAAGAGTCCCGTGGCATGCGCTCAACCATGTTTTGATGAGAATTTTTCGCAAAATAGAATGGAATCAACACGTTTACAACGTTTGGCGAATTTTCATTGTATCAACTGAGATGAAACTGTTAATAACAAACCATACACCTCATCTCCAAGTACATTTTCATGTCCAGAGCTTGTATCCTACATGAAAACAAAACTCCATTAAAATGACAAAGATAGGTAAAATCAAACTCGTATATTGAATAAAATATTTTTTTGTTATTGCTATTATTTACTGACATTTTCAGATACGAAAAAAGTAATTTACAAACAGAAAGTTAGAGAATTATTATTTCATTTTCGAACATGAAAAAAAAATCTAAGTTTTAATTTTCTTTACTGTAATTCAAAGTGATTTATCGTTTTGAAGTTATTCTTCCACTAAGCAATGAAAACATTTGCTCGAATTTTTTTCGATACCTGAAGCAATAATTGTAATCAGTACGATCATGAATATGTGAAGAGAGTAGACCAGTGCACAAAATAAATTCTGTATATTTATTACAAAGTTTACGTTTTGTATATTTGTCTGATGATCGAACCTTTGGTATTGAGTTGTGAATTTGAAATCTGAATTCTTTCTCTACCTCATAGATCTGCGTAAGAATTATCTCGATTTCATGTGCGAATTCTTTTAAATAAGCAGTTCGTTGTATGTGCTATTCTGTATTTTAATATGAATAGATTTGTCGGTGTAAGGGAGAAGAGATGTACTTTAAATGCAATTACGACTCAGCAGTAAAAAAAAATCCACTGAGGCTGATTCTGAAGGCTAATATCTCTAGGGAGCATCCAAAGGTTCGTATCGATCGGGATGGCGGGAAGTTGGATGCAGTTCCTAACTCTTCCCTCAGCGACCCTGCACACCCCACTGGCAGTTCCCGTGAGCACATTAGGAGCCGTTACATATTCAGCGCTGCCTCCGTCTTCCCATTTCTCTCCTACTACTTCGCGGGTCCTCTTCCCTTACAACATTACAACACTTTGGAAAAAAAGCGAGTCCAAAGAAATAAGCAAATGTTTACAGTGAAATTACATCTATTTTGTTAAATTACCTACGATTGTTTATTCTTCGCTTCATAGATCTAAATTTTTTTAATTAGTAAGTTTTTTTCTGCGTTTTTGTCTTGAAGAAATAAAAACTCCTTTTTACAACATACCAACGCCAAGACAAGCAGTTTCATCTAAGTGAGTGTTTGTCACACTGTCTTATTTGTAAATTAAGAGTTTTATATCGTAAAATATCTGTATGTTGAAAAACCCACAATTTTGATGTAGCCCTGATGAAGACCAAAATAAAGAAAGCCAAACATTGGCATGTTGTAAATAGTAGTTTTTATCTCTTCAACACCAAAACGCAAAAAAAAATACTTTACTGGTTATTGTTATTGAAAATGGTCGGAAATCAGATTAATATAAGCCTTTTTATTTTCCGTCGGAAATAATTGATTTAAATGTAAAAAGTTAGAATTCGTATGTTCACTTACTTGACAATCTGTAAAAGAACTTTCGTTTTAGAAACCTATTTTTAAAAATTCGAAATAAAACATCTATTCTTTCGTAATAGTGAATGTTGTGTAGGGATGCCGCGCCGAGAGGATTTAGGGGGCTAGGACCAGACTTTCAATTTGCCTCTCCTTTCTTCCAATTCTCCTACTCCTCTCCAATTTAGTAGATCTATATAGTAAATAAACTAACGAAGTATTTCAATAGCATTCACATTTAAAATGCCTATTATGATTAGTAACTTCTAAAATATACATTAAAATACTGATGAATAAGAGGATTCTTTTGATGCACAGTTTTAAGATCAACCGTAAAAAGCAACAATAATTGATCTTTCTGGAACCCTTCCTGTGAGCCGAAAACATGACAAAATAACTTATTTTCTGATGACAAATTTTCCTTCTTTTTGTTGGTATTTAAAAATGTTATTCATTTATCATTTCAGACCCCACCCTAAGGACCGCATTTTTTAGGGCTCCGGACAAACTGCCTCTCTACCCCCCTCATCGGTCTCTTAGGCGCAACTAATATGTACATTTCCCACATCGTAAGTTACGCCTGCTTGCTTCTGCTAAGGAGCTCTAGAGATGAAGGAGCTGTGATAAGCTCCTCGTCTCCAGCTACGTGACCCCGTTGACAACCGCTGACAGTTGCACGTGTCAAGCAGCCACCAGGTAGGCAGACCACGATGCCTCACAGCTGACACCGAGGATGTTGTAGTTCCTGGAGTCGCGTCAAGAGATGGGTAGCTGTAGTGACTTCGCAATCAACACTAATGAAGAAATCTTTAAATCAGACAAAGGAATAAGATGAGTGAAAGTCATAAGCTACATTCGCACTTTAGATGAATTAAGGTATTACTCGTATGTGCGACTAGGCTTAAGTACCCCCTAAAAATGTTTTAAATGATAGTTTGAACCATTCTCTATCCAGTGGCTATGAATTTTCATATTCTTACGGCGCAAAATTTTCAATTATTTGACTTTAAATTACTATGGAGAAACATTCGCGGGTTTATGTTTTTTTTTGATATTCTAGTAAAAGTACCGGCTTCACACAGCGAAAAAAAACCTACTAAAACAAAGCAAGTGGAAATAGAAACGCAACGTTAAGATTTTTATATCTTACGAGGCATTTACAAGAGTAATTCATCAAAAACTATGGAAAATACTGTTCCAACGGATATGGCAGCCGCATCACGTGACTGAAGACAATGCGGCACTTGTCAAAAAATAAAAAAACGATGAACAAAATTTATTATCAAGTTTTATTATCACAAAATAATTGTCCTCATCCAGTAGTAAAATTCAGTAGAATTCATTATTAATTAATAAGAATATTTCCAAGTTTTGAGAATAGCTTGCTACTTGATTTCAGTCAACGAGCATATAATACCTTAAAATAAAGAGATCCTGGAACTCGAGAGCTGAGGGAATCAGTTTATGTTTGGGTCCGGTGTAGCCAATACACACATTTTGTCCTTTATATCCTGGAAACATGAGGTGGTAACATATACTCTATTGCAACTGCCCGCTTTTCAATGGTCCAGCCTGTCCGAACGAGCCTGTTGCAACAACACTTTCTGCGCATCGGTTTTGACATACATCAACGACAGCATAGTCCGCGCAACTGTTGCTAAGTAACTGATTCGGTTACTTTGTGATAATAAAATCAGTTCAGGCAGGCGGAGAATCGAACTTTCTTTCCCACCTAGTTCGTGGGGTGTGAAGACGCTACCGTAATCCAAACGCCACAAGATAATATCCAGAAAATGTTTTCCTGGTGAGTTCGACTAATAAAAGCATTGCTTCCTTCTGTGTGGACTGAGGAAGTTGTTATAAAAATACATTGTTGGCGTCTCTTTATCTACTTTTTAACACACTAACTTCATTATATCTTGGTTTTTTAATGTTATTATGCACTATGTTTCGCAATATTCTCTGTACATCTAACCAAGAGATCCCTTTTTTTATTGAAGAACCAACGGAAAAGTCATTTGGAACCGCACGATTCGTCCAATTTTTGCCTTCTCGGAAAATCTTATTTGACTGAAATATTCACATCATTCCCCCGTGATGGGGAAACGCCATTCCTCTCTCACTATGTCTCTCGTGTAGTGTACGCATATATTTCAGACAGAGAGATTGCGTGCATCCATTTTCAGCTTGGCGCCGTATTTGACTCTTTCTTTAAATTGACCTATTCAACAAGACTCTTTCTTTAAATTGACCTATTCACATTCTACCCAACCGTGTCCTCAAAATTAATAATGCATTCTATATTATTTTTACAATATGTTTAGCACAAATATAATACGTGCTTCAAACAATCGTAAAAATATTTTCAGAACGCGTTTGTAGGTGAATATGAACGTTGTATGCCATGCTTTCGGGGGATTTTTCGTAAATGTGTAATTTTAGTCCAATTTTCAAATATAGCTTGTGATCTAAAAAATTAAGGGAAACATATTTTCAGTGTGAAAAGAATGAAAATGTTTGGAAGGAAATAGCGATAAACGTTTAAAACTTATGACGTCCATTCTTGCTGTGAGAAATTGATCGTGTAAAGTGAACCGAACTTGTGTTTTGTGACTGTCCGTAAAAGCACCAAGCACCTTAAGAGTCAATATTATTCAATAGCAGCATGGCATTGAAAAGAGTTTTTAAGACATCTACACAGTTATTCTTGAATGAATTATGCGAGTAAAGACATGAAATACCGCAATTGATGGGAATCTTATGTACAGGATAAATGTTTGCAGGAAACAGCAGTTTCTTAAAAACTTATTTTCCTGAATTGTATGCTTATTGTTCTCCATACCTGTCTATGTCTTACAAATATTTAAACTGAAAGCCTTATGTAGTATACAAGTTGTTCCATTGCCGTAAGAAAAAATATTACAGAATGTGCATTCTCGTAAAATGAAATTCATTCCTAGCCGTTATCTCATTTCTATGGAATCTTTTTTCCATTCGATATTTGTTCAAAAGTTAAACAATTTCCGTTATATTAATTAATGCTTTTTACGTAGATTATTCACACTCACTTTCTTCATTTTCAGTACAACCCAACCGCATACTTTCCGTATGATACACATCAAAATACCATAGCATGTGTTGTGAACTCTCTTCCTCTCTGCACACAGGCGTTCACACTGTCATCTAGCACTGCAAAAAAATATTCTGTTGCGTCAGGCGCATGTGCCACCTTGCGAGTGTCACGTAATCACGGGGGAGGGGGCTGAGGACGAGATGAGGTTCATGAAGGCCGCTGCGACAAGAACGGACCCTCGCTCGGATAACGCAAGGGAATAGAAGAAGCTCCTCAGCTGCTGAGAAGGAGCAATGGCTTTGGCAGGAGACATAAGGTTCGTCGGGAGAAGCAGCAGAGGGGAAAATGAAAAAGTGTTCAGTCAGTACAGCTGTCGGGGGCTGGGAATGAACCATGCCTTTCAAAAAATCGAGCAATACACGATTTTTGATATTATTTCAAATTCAACTCGAAATTTACATCTCCGTATTTCATCATCTATTTGCGACACAAAAAATGTTTTTAACTAAACTTACCGGAAATTTTATGAACTACAACAATGATACTAGATAATATTTCTGAACATCACGCTGAAAACGAGTTATTAAAAATTAAAGTTCCAGGTGATTTTTTCATTGGGATTCGGATTAGTGTCTTTTTCCGACCCTGAATTCTAAATTCAGAACTGTACATATTTCTGAACGAAACAAATATTCATTTATTCTCTCATTTAATTTATCTTTTTTTACTCTTCATTAATTTTTCGCTCTCATAAACCAATTTTTACTGTGTAATTATCGGTGTGTCATATGATTTTGAGGTCTGCATTATCGCCTACATTATAAAAATGTCTTCCTTTTACAAATAACCAAACACGTCATTAACGGGACGTTTCTGAGATCATGAGACTAAAATGATGAGAGTGAACATCATTTACCCAATTCTCAATTGTGTCATTATAACAGTATATGAGAATATGTCCCTCAGTGGCTACGGTGTTAGCGTGCTCGCTTATCACCAAGTCATCCCGGTGGGGTCAAAAATTGTTTTAGCTTTTCATTTCTATGTCTCAGATCATATTACTGTGGTGTACGAAAAGTTCAGCCTCACCGCAATGGTAATACTCGGATACTGCAATCTAGATTCTATCTAGACGCTGTTTCCCCAAAAATGTGTCACTATGTGACTGGAGAGTTAACTCACACAGAACTGAACCTTACTAACACTCATCATTGTGGTCCTTAATTGGCCTAAACGAGAAATACATACAGTATATGAGAATATATTACAAATCTCTTATGTTTTAAAATAATTCCTTTCGAATAACCAAACAGAATGTTACTAACTAGAAAGGGACGCGGTAGATTGGAGAAGCCATAGTAGATAAGGTGTTTATATTAAGAAGGATTCCGATCGTGTGCGGAAGAGACGCCATGGATATGAGAGAACGTAATGAAGTATGAACAAAGAAAATCGCAGATGACCAACAAGATGAACCCGGGGTAAAAGTGAGTCAATCAAAGATACATATGAAATTAACTTTCTCAAGGTCAACAACATTGAAGGCAGTAGTAAACTAACAAATGCAATGTCGGGTAACTGCCGTTGTTTGTGTGCAACCTAAATGAATATCTGCTATGAAATGGCGGAAGAAAGAGTCTGACACCGCCATTAGAGCAACCCAGCGCACGGTGTCTCCGTGTATGCAACAGATGTGCAGACGTGGTGGCAGCGACTCGTGCGTTATGGCGTCCTGGGAGCGGCGGCGGTAACGAACGGCCGAAGGCGAGTGGACGGCAACCACTGGAGCGAGCGACGCCTGCGAATAAACAGCCGCTTCTTACGCGCCGTCAGCCGCAGACGGAGACAAACCGCCTCGCGCAGGCTCTTTAATTAAACGGCCGTCCTCCCCCGCGGCTCCACGTCCCTTCAGGCAGCAGCATGCGGCCCACGCCACCCGCGAACACGATGCCTGTCGAGCCTCCATTCCGGATGAAGGTCGATATCAACGTTGCGTACAGGAAGTTAAAGGGAGTTTGATTTTGTCTCGCGCACAGCTGCATTTGCTGTTGCAGCTCTTCAAATGCACGCAGTTTGCTTATTTATTTGAGTATTTGTTTGTGTGCTAAGAGAAATGAGAAATTTTGATTGTAGAGCTGGCAAAAACACGAGAGGTAAATAAGATAAAATTTCTAGAATAAAAACGGGATTGAAGTATGTTACGCAACTGGAAAATTGAGAGAATACTAATCAGAATCCTACATGTGGAGAGTTAGATTAGTTCCCTCATATTTTATTTTATTATTTTAAGTTCCTTACATAGCATTTCGGGTGAAATATTTCTGTAACTCAGAGATATTTCATCAATGTACCTCAGTCTTATTAATGATTTCTTCTTCATTTTCCTCTTGAATCTCCACTTGCACCGACATTTTCACATGTTGCCCCCTCTAACCTCAAAATATTCCTAATTATTTCTCCACCACATGAGTGTTTGCTTTGAGTATGTGGCTCTCTTCCCTGTCATTAAAAAAATATCTAGAAATGTTAAGATTTATGTCTATTATTTTAACTCTAATTCTTTACGTACATTCTTAATTTTCCTAGTCATCAACCAAAGAATGGTTTAAAGAGGTAAAGTCAAAGAAATGTTTGCACGCCAATTGGATAAAACAAATTATTCTTACAAGAAATCAGGTGCAATTTAAATTGTTTCAACCATAAGTACAATGGATTTTGTAATTACAATTTAATGAAACATAAACATATTTTTGGTGCAGTAGATACTGATGTGTATTGCTTAAGTATCAACAAAATTCGTTTCGAGATATGATAGACTAGAGTTGTTGAATTTCATTGAACGTTAAAAGGCGTTATTTTGCAGTCTTCTCAACAAAAATGATAAATTAATACATTTTAAGAAAGGATAAATTCAAAGAAATGAAAATAATATTTTTAGGAATGTTAATATGCTAAGTTATTTATTTTGAAATTGAATCTTAAAGTATTCTTTATTTTTCATTCTTTAACATTCTTTTTCATTCTTTAACTACTTCATTGCTTGTGCCAAAGTTTACGTCATATTTTTCCTTGTGAAGAAATCGTACGAAGAATTCTTGCGGAGGTTTCGCGAAATCGAAGAGAAATCCGTTTTCTTCACTTCCATTAGATTCTCTTTTTCTTGAAAAAAAAAAAAAAAAAAAAAAAAGGAATGTTCCGTAGGTTTCATCTCTATTGGAAACTTCTTTGAGGAATCGTGAAAAATATGACATGAAACCACAAAACCAATGGCACAACTGATGTAACGGAGACGCTAAAGTAAAGAAGGAGCAATTTATTTCCTGCGCACACATCTCTACGAGAAAGTTATGTCGCTACTTTTCTTTTTTACTTCGAAGTATTTGATCTCGTAGGCTTCGTCTTTGTAACAACATTCGTGATTCTTTCCTTTTACGAGCTACAGAGTCCGGTGATGCTTCTTCAGTCGATACAGTAATCATTGTCGACATTGTCAGCTCCGCTCATGCGCCTCGGCATTCCTTATTCAATTGTGGGAAACAGATCGGAATCGTTTCAATGGCGCATCAAATAGACGGGAAATTGACTACGAGATGTTAAGTAAAGTAAAATGTACAAAGGGTGACTCTCAAAAATATTGGCAAACATATTTTGCCCCGAAAACTTAACAGTAATGGAAATAATACGTATAGAAGTATATTAAAAAAGGTTATGTTCATAATTTTATATCTTATCACTTTTCTGAATGTATATTCTATGAATGTTATTATGTTCCCTGAAGTTTAGGAATAATATTCGTATCTTTTTTACGTAACAATACTGGGAAGCAAAATTCAATTGATTCTCCATTCAGATTTTAAATTATGAGTAATCAACGAACCAATTAACTACTGATGTGAATCTAAAACATATTAATTAAAAACATAGAAAAGAAATCTGCACAGTTTTTATGCAGAAAACTTCAATTCTTCAAATGTATTATAAAACAAAAATTAGCGCATTATATTTCATTTTATTTTATAGGATATGGAAATATGTATTTTGAGTCTACTCAAGAGTGAATGAATTGACTGAAGTGTCATTTTAATAAAATTCCTCCCAGACAACGCTACTCATATTATCGACACCAGAGAGTAATAACAAACGCTTATTTGTTGCTATCGTTACGATTGTTATGCCGTCTACATGAAATTTTAAATTTAGTTAAATTTTAGTTAATTTGAACTGGTCGTAACTCTTATTATATAAGTGTTTATATTTATATTATATTTATGGTTGATTGATTTGTATTATAGATATGATTAGTAAGTTGTTGAGTTATATCATAAAAGAAACGGTATATCAGCATAGTTGTTGCATTATCAGAGCATTTTTTCAATATTACAATTTCATTCATTTAGACTTTCTTAAAAAGTTTCAATGAAATAATTATGTGATACAATAATAAGAACAGATTCAGTTATATTTTTTATGAATATTTTATATTAATCCCCTGTGTTTTTTGGTTCTCGGTGTGCACAGCACTAATGAATTGCATACTTTAATAATGGATATAATTAACCTGCTGGTAAACTCGTGTAAAAGACGACTTCCTTCTTCCTCCAGAATTCATATGAGAGATATTTATTGACGTCTTATTCCGAGTTGTCTTACCTCTTCCCCGTGATAAAAGGAAAGAAGACTGACATGTAGTCAGTACTTAAAATGGATGCTCATTCCGTCCTCAAAATGCGAATCCCGGAGCGCTCGAGATCTCGCACAGCTCCAAGATCCCCACGAGTCGCGAATAGTTCCCAATCCTCTCGCGCCGATGCGCATCTGCACCTATAGCAGCAGCTGTACGTAGCGCCTTTGAATAGCTGTCGAGCGAGCGTCGGTGGACACGAGGCGGACGGGCGGATGGACGTCTGCGAGTAGGTCCCATCCGGCTTATGCTGCCAATCCCTGCTTCTTATCTCCCTCCTCCACCCACGCATCTCCGTCTTACGCGAGCGCCCTCGACTACACGCCGTAAGCTGGCCGAGGCTCACCCCTCAGCATTGGAGGTAGAGGACCCGTGATACACAACCGTCGTGAGTGTTGCGGAGTGGTTCTCTGTAAGGGACTGAAATCTGGGCGAGAAAAAATCGCTTCCAATTTTCTAAAAATATCCTTACCGAAAAAAAAAGTTTTTTTTATTTAAAGCTCTGTAATATTTTTCTTTGGTTCTGATTATTAAAGAGAAAACAGTTACTTTTGTACCGTAATATTTGATAGGGTTAGAAAGTGCTTTTGCTTGTAGCATTCCCCTCTCACAACGTGTTCGCCCATTTTTCCTCTTCCTGCTCCAACAAAATGTTTACAACCTTTCCATAATTGAATGGACTGCCCGTTCCATCCGTTGTGTCACCCTATTGTACGTTTCCCCTCGTTCGTTGATGTTATGTTTTAATCGTGGTTAGTGTCCAGACCACCTTTGGTATCTTCTGCTTTAAGCTCTACATTCAGAGACGCATATTCTCCTTTGCGTTTGAAAATACATTCGTGGAAATATCTCTAAACCTTTCGAATGCACAAAGGCTGTTGCTCTTTTGTCTTTTATTATTATGTGTCACACTCATTTAGTATGTAATGTTGAAAATACAGCCTTCAAATCGTTGGTGAGAATTTCCTTTCACATTTCTTTTGTGAGTATTAATACACTTATTTTAAGTAGAAATCTTTTCCAGAAAATAATGCAATTATTATCATACAATACTGAAATGTATTTTACTTTATGTTCATTTTCTTCCATTGCCTTCTCGCTTTATTCCTTCCAAAGAAATTATTTAAATAATGAGGAATAAAGAAATACATAATTTGTCCAATTTCTCACAAAAACTTCTGCTTATCTACTTGTCTTCATTAAAAATCTCCGGTTCAAAGTCTTTTTTTTTCTCGCAATATCCCTCTTTGTTCGTTTATTTCATACGCATACAGCAAACATGTGATGAGTTTTGTAAGAATTAAACCTAACGTATCGTCAAAATAATAGAGACAAAAACCACACTAGCAAAGTAGCGTGTTCAAGTTTGTTTGACAGAAAATTATAAATATTTATGATTTAACAATCAAGCCTGTAAGTTTAGATTTAGTGATGATGATGATGATCCTACTTCTAACAGCATTCGCTGCTCGGGGCGCACCACGTGGAAGCTCCTCTGTGCTCTGGTCGTTGCACACGACCACCGCCTGTTCTTAGACGGTCTCCTAATGACTAGAGTTACATGCAAATGAGGTGAATGATGATGACTGAATGTTGTGGCGGAATGAATAGCAGGGGAACGGCAGTACCCCGAGAAAACCTGCTGAGAAAACACTTCGTCAACCACCGCGAATTCTACTTGGATCAGACAGGGTTTGAACCAGCGTCACCAGAGGTAAAAGGCGAGTACGCCACTACGAAGGTAGAAGGTACGTACTACATCACGGGTTGTCCCAAGATTAAGTGATATCATTTATAAGTAAAAGATTAAGTGATATCGTTGAGTTATGTGATTTGCTAGGTTGCGCATACGCCACACGTCGTGTCTGATATCTAGCGGAGTTTCGCAGAGGGAACGGCGCTCGACGCCATGTTCTTTCCCTGCTCACCGGAAATCAAGACGCACGACGCGTTGGCGTCACGGCGTGGGCGCAATTTCCGCTTATGAAGCCGCTCCTCGGTTCATAGAAAGCATCCAGGAGAGAAGTTGGATTCGATGCACTTGCAAGAAGGACAGCACCGCGGAGTGGGGCAAGTTTATCACGAAATATCGGAGAAAGTATCGCTCCTCAAAGAGAACATCACCGTTCCAGCAGGTACTTTGCAGCGATCCAGAGGTTTCGTACATATGTGCTCTTTAAAAAAGGACCAGAGTTTTTTTCGTTGAAGACGTGCACTCGGTATTATATGTTTTAATACTTATGGGAGGAATCCATCGTTTCTCGTTTCAATTGAGTTATAAATAATTAAATCTCCGCTTCATCCAAGTTATTTCTATGTGAGCCGTTTACTTGACATCGTGCATTCGTGTTTCTATTACTTCATCATTTCTATACATAGATCTTCTTCTGTGTACAAAAATTGTACTTTATGATTACAAAGGGCTCTAATGACCTATAGGTTGACGAGCCCTAAAGCCCCAAAAAGAAGAAGAAAAGGAAGTTTATGATTAAGCATATTTTAGATTTTCAGATAGTATAGTATTGTTGACCACTTAGTATTAAAGGAATATTCTCTAGAGGATTTAGTCAACCAGTTGTCGATTGTAGTTAAAATATTTGTTTTTTGTATTTTGACCCTAAAGATGGATAGAATATATTCGAAACATTAGCATGTTAATTACTTTATTTGATCCTCTAGTTCCTTCCTTCAAATCTAAAGTATGTTTCGACAACTTGGTATTCTATAGTCTTGGTAATTCTGTCTCCGCTATTACAATTTTAGTCATCGTCAGATTTCCTTATTTGTACATTTATATAATAATGTATTATATGTCCTTAAAATTGTTCATAATAATGAATTATCTCTCAACTATTGTATCAATTAATGCTATCCTCTTTCGCTACGAATTTCCTGTACGTTCCTGATAAATGCATGAATACTGGAAGTACACCCTCAGCTGGCCCTCTGTCCCGCATTTATCCTCATACAATCAGATGTGAGCGTTTTCCAATTGGTTAGCTCCTGGTCGCGTCATTATCCACGTGGCGCCGCATCGCCCTCGTAATATCCAATGCGTGCGCAGTCAGACTGTCCTCTACGGGCGACCGGCCGTCGAACGCGATCTGGGCGGTGGGCACGATTAGAGTTCCGCGGCTGAGGTTGGGCGAGGGACGTCGCAGAGGCGCCAGCGGGGCGGAACTTCCATTTCCGGATATGGTAACACTCCTCAACGCGTACAACGGAAGGGCACGTGCGCCAAGGAGCAGCAGACGAGGGGTCGCGGCGAACATGATTCGCTCCAGCGAACGGATTACGACGCGGCGGCGCACACGTCCGAGTGAGCAATGTGCGGAAGATAGAGATGAGAAGGATTTAAAGGGTAAAAAGTTGATGAAGAACTGAACCTGTGAAAGAAAGAAAGCTAATATTCTCAATCAATGAGACATTGCAAGGCGGGAGGAAATTAAATTTGAGTTGACGATGACAAATGAAACTAGAGGAAATCGATATAACCAGGGATCATTAGTAAATAAAATTACATAAGAACTCTCATGTGTATTAAATGACATTTTATCTACGTGAAGAAGTTTAAAATATTGGTAAATTCTACGTGTGGATATCATAATACCAGAAGTATAATGGGCTTCTACAACAATTAATTGCAAATTAATCAATATGTTAGGAGGAATCAGTTCTATTTTAATTTTACGGATACATTATTATTACTACGTAATATGATGGAGGTTGAAGAAACAAAAGGACTATGAACACAAATCATTTTCATTTTCTCATTATAAAATGGAATGTTGAAGATACAAGTCAATACACTAGAGAGAAGGAAGAAAAATTTTATAAAAATTGAATAGAATGAAAATGATTAAAAAAATAGAATTTCATACTTCAAAGTTTACAAATTCCTTCGTATTGGTATGTACGATTGAACTTCATTTACTCCAATACATTTAAAATTATATTTATTTTTTGTGGACCCATGCCCACTTTCATCGATTCAAACAGAAAATGATTTACCTACATAACTAATTTAATTTATATAGAAATTTGGACGTGATATATTTTCATTTGAAGCAAAACTTCTTTATTAAGATACATCAATATCGCTGTTGTTACTAACTTAAAATGTCCACTCTAATTATACAAATGTAAATTTCATATCACATACATTGTTATGATTCGAAAATAAATATTACATAGGTAAGCTTAGGAAATTCATTATTTAATTAGTAGATTGCAGAAAGAAATGCAATGACAATTTTGGTTATCAGTAGAAATTAATTATAAAAATATTTTATTTGTGGAGAATTAATGGTATTGAAAACACAAATTATTCCCTCTTAATCCATAAAATTAGAATTGAATATTTGATGAGCTGTATACCCAAATTTTGAATTAGTTTTATTTCTTTAATTAATTTATGTCAGCACCAATGCCGTGAAACGGTATTGGAACGAGAGTTGGAATTAGCTCGGAAGGCTATGACGGTACAATAAATACTAGGGCCTGTTTGTTTGACGAATGAGAAGTAAGGGGTTGTCCATTATAAAAGACTCTGTAGGAGGAAGAAATGTGACTAAAACTTACGATGTATTACTATGGAGTGGTTTGGGTTCGTTACGTGATGTTAAACTTTTATTTCTCTCAAAATATACAGTTGAAGCGTGCAACAAATGTAACACTATAACGCAGGTCCCAACTCAGGTGAGATTTACACAATTGTTACTTTTGGTATACATAATATATGGTATGCCAAAACATAGTATATGTACAAAGCTTCAGGACATACTGTAGATCAGGGGTCGGCAACCTATGACCCGAGGGTCACCGAGTGACCCAATTGATAATTTCAAGTGACCCACTTTAGTTCCGAAAATAAAGTATAATATATAAAAATAAATTATCAAACATAAACATGAAACAAACATTTCAGAAAAAAAAAATTGAAAATAGATACTAAGAACAACACTTTAGTTCGAACTTTATAAATAAAGTTCACTTAACTATGTTTTTAATTATTTTCTTAATAAAAGTTTACTAAAGGACTGTTGTAATATGAAAATATCTCTGACCCAAAAGTCTCTTTAATACTCACATTTTGGTTGATTTTGACCCGCGGCCAAAAAAGGTTGCCGACCCCTGCTGTAGATGGTTCAGACATCGTGCTTTTTATGTCGGTTTTCTAAATAAAATACTTGTTTTCTTTCCTTAGAACAAGCCTATTACCAAAGAAAATTTTCTTTCACTTCCTTTTTTAACCAACGTCTTCTTATTCCAGAATAACGTATTTAAGAAAAGGTTATATATTGTCTGGTTGCATTCAACTTATTGTGTAGTATGATTATCTTTTTTAGAAAGCCTAGCAGAAGTAAAAATTAATTTACGTATAAATTATTAATGAACAAAATTATTTATTACAGAATAACGGATTTCTTAACCTCTCCTGAGCCAATTATCATCCATAAGTCAACACCTATTGTAAACGCTACGCAGGAAAGTGAATGCTATTCAATTGTCAGTGCGTTGGCGAGAAACCTTGTCCAGACGACCATAGTCCCGAGTGGGAAGCACTGTGCTAACGGAACACGACCTCCAAAACTGGGATTGAAATACGTTATCGAAGAATGATTCATCACTTAAAATTTTCAAAGTAGTGATAACATATGAAAGTAATTCTTTTACTTCTATAATTACGAGATAGTACAGATAATTGTCATGATTTCAAGAAATGATTATTTTAAAATTGGATTAAAATTAAATTTATTGAGGCGTAAATTGAAAGAAAAAAAAATTATGTTTTCTTCAAAATTTCATTATTTTTTCATTGTGATGTTTGTATTGTGGATGTAACAGCACCGAGGAATGTGAGCAGGAATGAAAAGTGTCAGCTGAATAACTGAAAACAAACGGAATCAATAAAGAGAAAATCTCGATTTAGTAAAAAGTGATTAAAACATAAATGACACATAAAAAAAAACGATTTGAATATTTCAGAGAGATTCTAAATTACTTCCCTCTCAGGAAATACGCAAGGTCCAATGATGGTAGAAGAAATGTAATCTGTGTTTGCGGAATGCATTAGCTGACGAAGCGTCGAGGGAAGCCGCAATAGCGTGCCGGGAGACTTAACGCTGCTGCCCCAAATAAAGGCGAGCGACGGAGCGGTGCATTGGCGAGGCGTGGCGAGGAAGCGAGTGTTGGCGGAAGATACGACGGCTGCCGGCCATTAGCATACAATGCGAGTCTGCATCAGCTCATGAGGCCCTCGAACGCGTCGCCGTACCTCCCCCTTCCCCCTCTTTCAGCCGTGGAATAAGAAGATTGCCTGTTGTACTACCTCGTCTGGCGTCGCAGGGCGTTAAACCCACTTCCATCCGGACGTACAACCACCATTACAACCACACACTGAGGATGTGTTGAGTCTTTGCTTTCAGCTTTTCACCTCTTTCCATATTATTACATGTCTATTTACTCGGGCATAAGCATTATTAAAAGTAGAATGTTGCTCTCACTCACGGGTCATACAGTTTCCCCACGTGGTCATACGCAGTTTGTAACTGCTTTTTTTGACAATAAAGGTTACTTCTTTATCCCTAGTGATGGCTGAATCGTTTTCGTAATAAAAATGCAGTTTATAGTAACTGATTCAAACACACACACACACACACATATATATATATATATGTGTGTGTGTGTTACTTACTCAAACCTATTTCCCGCGTCGTGTGAAAAAGTCNTCATTACCATTTCCTGTATTATTCGCCATTAAACTAGACAATCTTAATTTTGACATGGATGCCATCATGCTTGTTTGAATTTTATTTCTAATACGGCGATTTCCTCTCCAAGAAAAGAAGTATTTGGAAGTAAAATTCAAAATATATTCGTGTAAATTACAATATTTTTCAACTTTTCATCGCTGCAACATATTATCACAACATGAGAAAATGGAATACTCATTAACAGTTGGATATTTAATCCTGACCCTCATTATTTTGTAAAAGCAAAATCGTCATAATGAATAGTAAATGTATAAGTCAATGCTAACGCCAGGCCATATCATTACCGATTTAACATTTCCGTGGTGGATTATTAATAGTTGCTCATTATTTCCTATCATGCAATGAAATAAAAGTTGTTAACATTAGTTTACATAATATATACTGAGTTCTGTCATACTTCAGGGAATTCTGTTAATGCGCGCTCTAGAATCCAAAATTAGCCCATAGAATTACTTTCTTTGAGTACGTAACGCAGAGATACACGTAACTCTATTAGAAAGATTAAATCACATTTTTCTTTCAGATTAATAAAACAATCTTTATTGATTTCATCTTTCATTTAAAAAGCTGTAATTTCACTCCAATATTTTGGGTATCTATCTTAATTCACTTCCCAAGTGAAATCGATAAATCGAAGCACACAAATGGCATTTGAACCCTGGAATTAACATCTTTACAAACGACTCTATGCATTGTCACAGTCCAACCCATTTTATGTTCCATTGAACCCTCATCTCACTCTCCTTGGCTTCCCACTTCACGTATGCTTTACGGAAGCTACTAGCCCACTGCCGAAAGGTCTGGGTCTGCCCGTGTCTATACATTTCTCTTGTTGAACGTCCGCCACTGTTCTTCCGCGTAATTGCCTGGTCGTTAGCTCGGCGAACATGGGTGCACTTTGGAGATGAGACGGCGAAAGTGGCGTATGGGGCAGTGACGGAGCAATGGCGGTGCTTCAATGCTTCTCCGAGAATAACAACATTCCCACCACGTTAGGTCATCATTAAGGAGGAACTCGATCTATGGAATATGAGATTCTGAGTCTTGTCGTTATCCATTACGTGACTTGTGATTGTTTGTATACTTTAATTTATGATATTATCTCATTCAATTTGATCTTGTAACTCAAAAGCTATATAAAGTAGTTTAAGGAATATTTAAGTGCTTTCAATATAAATACATTATACTTTTTCTACGTTATTTTCTTTTCTTCAATAGATCACTCTTTTGAAGTATCAGTCAATAAGGAGGATATGTCACTCTCTGATTCAGATTTGAATTTACGTATAAAGTATTATGCCTATCGAATCAAGTTATTTTCGTTGTGTGTGTTTCCTTGACTCTTTTTCCCTTTTCTTGAAAGGATTCGAAAATGAAGGACGATACGATGCCTCTTTTTACTATTGTAGAGGACAGTGGCAGATCTAGGGGTGTGGTGGGGGGGACTAAGGAGGCTGTATCCCACCTCCATTAAACCTGAAAACTCAACAGATACAGGCACTCTTTGCCACTTTAAACAGTTAACAAATTTGGTTAATATTTAATATTGTTAATTGTTGATTATTTATTTGATTAATTGATGTATTTTTTAATAGATAATATTTATAAAATTTATGTTGTACATACAACCATGATTTTCAAACAGAGTAGCTCCCCTGATCCCTCCACGGTTACCCCCCCCCAATTGACTACGGTCTAGTTCCCCCACTGGTAGAGAAATTACAAGGGTGCTGGATGACGCACCTCCCCGAGGAAGGAGATACATGAATGGCATGAGGGAGAATGATGATGGGTGAATGTTGTGGTGGAATGAGATTATTTTCATTACTATAATTATTTACAAATCCCGTTCCTAATCGTGCCATTGCCTCTCATTCTTGATTCTCTTTTCTTGATATACGTATTTGGCTTAGTAAATTTAATTTCCCTCTTATATTACCATTTTTTGTGCTTTTCTGAAACTCGAGATGAACTTTTGCCATTTGAATACAACAATGACAGTAAAGTGATTTCGTTAGCAATGGAAGGAGGAACATGAAAAACCGCCGCAATGCAGAGGTGTCACAGTTAATACAGAATGATAATACTCTTGAGAGTTAGGATCACATCCACGGTTACGGTGTTGGAGCAAATGGTAGCAGTTACTTGCTCCGAAAATATATAGTGAAGACACTCAATCCATTTATACGTAAGGGGTTAACTTTGGCAGAGAACTGGAGCAATATTCGGAATCGATGGACGTTTTAACATATCTGTTTTTTTTCTCGCTTATGTTCTCAAAGTAAAGTGTGATTAGATTTAAATTTAATATGAAATGAAGCTGATTAGTCATAAATATATGGTTGATAATTAGTTAACGGCAAATTCGCCTGGCCGAAATTTAAGTTTAGAAAAGAAGGAAGCTAATAATCATAATAATAATAATAGTAATGATAATAATCCTTTTGGCGCATTACCAAAACCTTCCCTGAACAGACCGTCAATTGTAAGGTTCAATCCACACAAACTATCAAATCTAGTTATAACACATTTAAACCAGATAATACCCCAGTTCCTTTCAAAAAGAAATTATTTACTATCACTTCATATTGCAGTATATTCCGCAGGTGTCACACTCCTGAAAATTATGAAGATTCCCATTTCCCAGAAAATTGTTTGCGGAACCTCTGAAGGAAGAAGACCTCGTCCCAACAAAAAACCGGCTTGGTGTACCAGATTAGAAGTAACCATAAAGACCCTGCACCGAGAAATCAGACAAATGGTGAAAGAGGGAACACGTTGATTCAGAATATCATGCCAACATTTGGAAAACTAGACGTCAAATGTGAAATTTCAGGCAAGAGACAGAATTTGAAGCTCACAAATTATTTAGACACACTCAAAAAACTGAAGGCAAAAGGTTCTCGTCACGCCAGATACCAAAAATGCACAATATCGAGCATTTCAAAGAAACCAAAAGAAATTCTATAGTTCAATAGGAAATCACGCTGTCCCACAAGTAAATTCGCAGGTGAGAAAAGAAGATCTGGAAAACTATTGGGGAAAACTATGGTCAGAAGAAGTTCACCATGAAGCTGCAGAGTGGATTGCTCAAGAGGAAGAAGCAAACAATCAATTGCCATCGAAGCCTGATTTAATTACAAAAGATATTGTCAATGCAACTTTAAAGAAAACCAAGTCCTTGAAAGTTCCAGGAATCGATGAAGTACAAAATTATTGGTGGAAGAAGTTCACTTGTGTCCATGAACAGCTTGCCTCGGCATTTAACCAGATGCTTCAAAAACGGAAGGATGCTCCACAAAGTATTACTTACCCCCTCTTCAAATCTGGAAGTCAAGATAACACTCAAAACTATCGTCCAATCACATGCTTACCTACTATTTACAAATCACTGACATCAATAATGAGAGACAAGATTTTCAATTTTTTTGATAACAATTCGGTACTGGCAAAGGAGCAGAAAGGTTGCGTCAAGAGATCTATGGGTTGCAAAGAACAACTTTTGACTCATTTATCTTAACACAAAGTTTAAAAAGATAAAGAAATTTATGCATATCGTATATCGACTATTCAGTGCCTCACTCATGGTTAATTCAGATTTTCAAAATTCATATGATAAATCCAACAATAGTCATTTTCATGGAGGGAATAATGAAAAACTGAACGACCGCAGTACAACATGTATCTATCATTACTTGTAACATACCAATTCGAAGGGTATGAAATTTATCAAGGTGATTCACTAANTATCTATCATTACTTGTAACATACCAATTCGAAGGGTATGAAATTTATCAAGGTGATTCACTAAGCCCGATATGGTTTTGCATGGCCTTGAATCCATTGTCGAGACTTCTCAATGATACACAATTTGGTTACAAATTAGAAACAAAGCAGAGAATATCCCAAATTATCCACTTAATGTAAATGGACGACTTTCCAGATAATCTGCACAGCCTTCTGAAAATCATACAGTTCTATAGCTCAGATATTAAAATGTCCTTTGGATTAAATAAATGTGCTACCATGGATATTAATAGATGTAAATTCATGACAGGAGAAAAATATGAAGTGTCAATTGAATCATTCATAAAATGTCTAGAATCAGATCAAAATTATAAGTATCTTGACTTCCTACAAAATCGCAAATTTTACCACTCGGACCTCAAAAAGTGTTTCCAAAACAAGTATGAAAAAAGGCTCATTTCAATAGTGAAGACGTAATTAAATGCAAAAAATATGAATATGGCAATAAATAGCTGAGCATTATCCGTTCTAACACATTCATTTGGAATTGTTAATTAGTCACGCACAGATCTAGACAACATGAACAGAAAAACGAGCACACTCATAACAAAATTTAGAAGACACCATGCCAAAGAATGCTTTGACCGTCTTTACCTGGCAAGGTCATACGGGGAAGGGGGTTGTTAGATGTAGGAAATCTTTGTCATTCGCAGATTATTTCTAGAGTAGTCACGACCCTCTTCATCAGTTACTTGTTCGTCGAGATACAGATTACACTCCCCTAAAATTATCGGAAATTTTTGAACTACCAATAAAATATATAAAATCCCGCGGTGCAAAATGGCTTGCTAAACCCTTGTATGGACAATTCCGAAATTCTCTGCAGAATGCCAATGTTGACAAGGAAGAATCAACTTTATGGCTGAAAAAGGGCCGACTCCATGACTGAAGGGTTTGTGTGTGCTATGCAGGATCAAGCAATCCCAACTATATATTACAGAAAAGAAATTCTGCATGAGAATTTCAATGGATTATATAGAACATGCCACACCTGCAATGAAACAATCCATCACATTATTTCTGGTTGCTAAGTACTCACCCCTCTAGACTACACTTGCAGACATAATCAAGTGGCCAAAATAATTCACCCACAGCTAGCTAAAAACTTTAACATGGTTGAAAGAGTTACCCCTATTATAAATTCGATCCACAACCTGTCTTGAAAAATAGAAATGACACTTTGTACTGGGATAAGCAAATCATTACAGAGGGAACAGTAGATCATTACAAGCCAGACACAATATTAATAAAAAATCTAAAAGAAAACTTTTATTATTGATGTAGCTGTTCTTTCGAGTAACAATTCAAAAACGAAAAAACAAACAAAAGTTCAAAAATATCAGGTGCTTGAGACAGATATTCAAAAGAATTGGAGACAAAATTAAGTATTAATTATTCCCCTTATAATTTCAGCAACTGGAGTCATTTCCAAAGAACACTGAAAGGGCATCTAGCAAAATTGCCACTGACCAGAAATGTACTGCCAGAAATGCAGAAATCCGTTATATTACAAACATGTCACCTTACAAAGAAATTTTTTAGAGTCGACTAAGACCAAATTTTACTTCCGGCTCGGCGTATAAGCCCGCCTGTTTGAACAGAGCAAAAAGAAGTGCTTAACAAGAATATAAATAAATTTATTGTCAAAAAAGCAGTACAAACTGCATATGACCACGTGGTGGACAATAAACTAATTTACTACAATGATAAGTTGAGGAAAAAGGATGTTATCATTTGCGCATGTGTTTTCATAATAATTTTACATTCCTTCCTCCCCGTGTCGAGCATATGGGAGCGAAAAAACTGTTATACTTAAAAATGAAATAAATTCTTTTACACAGTTTAGTTTAGAGCAGTTATCGTTAATTTTTATAAATGAAAAATACAAGATGTAGTATCTACTATACCCTTTTACTTCTTTGTAAAAGTACGTGAAGTAGATGCTAAGTAGAAGGGAAGTATATGCTAGCGATAGGAGTAACTTCTGGCGGCAAAACTTCAAAAAATCGTTGCAAGACCCATGCTCCAATTTTTCGAATCATTACCTGCAAAAGTTACATTTTATGCTTACGAATCAGAACAGATGCTCCGCTCCTACTGTTTATCTGCTTCACATACTTTACTGTGAAGTAAAATGGAGATTTACATGCTACACCTTTTTTAAAATTAGTATCCACCTGTAGTTTTCATGCATAAAAACCAAACAATAACGACACTACACGAAGTAGAGTAAAAGGCATTTGAATCGTGTTATGCTTACCAGCCAATCGGAGAAATAGTGGGAACTCGGAATTTATGTTCACTAGTGCTGAACCTCTCGGTGTAAGCAGTTCCCTCAGTGCAGATCCAGGTTTTCCGGAAACTGCACAGGTAGGAAAATTAGACGGGTGAGAAAAATTGTAACGATGCCAACTCAATTGTACCGACAACGCGAGGATGGGTCGAAAGCTGCTTATCCTCACGCCTGTATGACAACTTTGACCGAACAATATTGCCTATGTTAGCATCGAAATCAGCTGTAGTATCATTTTCTACTGTAGGTTTTCGAAGTTGCGACGCTGTATTTCGGCCACCCAATTTCGTGTCGCTACGTGTAGGTGGGAATAGTCGTCGAGTGTTCACAGGGTAAAGGCGTTGACTTTGATTCCGGCAAATTGCCATTCTTACCCAGTCAAAATCTTCAGGGCGACTTTGGAACTCTCAACGATACCCTGGTTAAAAATAGTATTTATTAGTTCATGGTAAATATGTCGTACGTGGCAAAAGTAGGGCATAATAAAAGATCGGAGAGATCAGGCACATCTGAACTGTGGTCAATATGTGAAAGAAAAACTGATCTAGGGATAAGATGGAATTAAAAACTGACAGAGGGGAAGATAACCGTCTGTCTTCTCGAGGATGGGATGGATAATGCTGACGTGGGCAATGAAGTAAAGGGATTAATAAAGGGAAATAATAAGAGCAGCCTTGCAAAGAACAGTTGTAGATAAAGTGATCTAGGTAAACTAGGAATGCATGATTGATGCGAAACATTATAGTGAACGATTTTAAAGTCATATTTTCTAAATCAGTATTCTGAATAATAAGCAATCTAAGTAGATTCAATTAAATAACATGAAAAGACAAATAGTGAAATATTGAATGAGTCATGTTGAAATGAGGGAGTAAGAATTAGATGAAAAAGGTGGATTTGAGTTACCACACGTGGTAACAAACCAATATCCTCCTCTGAAGAGTCCGTGTCTTCGACAGCCCTTGTTCGTAATAATTGTGATCCCAAAGGAAACGATGGGATTGAAGAAGTCGGGGAAGTGAAGAAACAGCCGGAAGCTGCGGAATCGACTGCCGTGCCAGCTGTTCCCGACATTTGCTTGCAGTCGGTGGTGATAAGAGAGAAAATGTCTTCTATTTGTAAGGTGTTGAGTTTTCGCCGCGAAGGGAATGGAGGAATTCTACCAAGATAACACGTGTGTTCTCTCATTTAACTGCGTCTAAACTGTTTTTCGAGTGCTTCTTGCTTTTTTCCAAAGGGGAGAGAAAGACGTTTCCATCGTGGTTGTAAACATGCATGAAAAGAAAATGACTTCAGTTTATTCCCTAGCCTTACTTTTACTCTGCGATTGTGAATGTAATGTTCATTTAAAGCACAGTGGTCGCCCAAAATATTCGATATATCCTCACATATTAATGATTTGTGCCCAGGAGATCCTATTTTCAGAATTTCGCCATGTCCAGTGTTGTATGCGTGAATACGTCTGTATGAGAGTGTACGATTTCGGTGTAGAAACCCCGATAACATTTAAATTAATGGACTGAAACTGAACTTAAGAATCGTATTCCGTAAGTTTTGGACCGGAGAGCTTTTTCTGTACAGTGTTGTCTCTCATATCCGCTTCACACACTTTAAAAATGCTATTTTGTAAATAACACACATAAGTTAAATGGGCGTAAAAAATTGCAAACAGATTGCTTAAATAATTTCTTTGTTCAGCAACATTCCGTAATTATGTGCAGTTAATAAGGAAATTTACTGAGCGATCATGTGTATCTCCTCAGTTATATCATTTCCATCCAATTTGTTCATCACCCACATGTGAGTAGATTTGATAGCAATATAAGTTTGTTATCGACCTGGTGAAACTAGAACTTACTTGAAGAGAATAATTTTGGACAGTCTTTTTGAACTTAAATGAGGTAATAAGGATCAAATGTATGGATACCACATTGCTAGCCAACATGAAATTGGTTGTTGAATAAGATGACATTTTAATCAAAATAGTATTATTATTTTAAAAAAACATTCACAAGTACATTATATAGTTTACTTACATTTCTTACATATTACATGATCTTTGCCGGCAAAATACGCCATGAATAGCTACCCCTGAAATTACCCACTCTCGACTCTTATGTAGCCTCTGTCAAAGTTCATCAGTAGTGTATTTATATCTAACGAATGTCCTCCAGCAACCATTTCATCCCATCCATTAGATTGCAATCTCTCCGATAGTCACTCACACATACAACATTTTCATCATGTAGCCAATTTTTGGAACAGTATCCGTTGCAACTTCTAGAAATATGTTTCACATTAAATCATCACTACTATCATCAACTACTATTTATTATGAATTTCTGTTGTGGTGTGTGATAAATCCACTTATTTTTAATCACCTCGGCACAAAACTAAGTCACCGTTAACCTGATTTTGTTACCGCAGATGTTTTATAAATTTATACGATTTAGTATACAGTGGAAAAGAAATGAAAGAACATTCCTGTTTTATGTATTATGGCAGACGTTCAGTCCATTTCTCTATTGCATATGTGTGTCTTTGTCTTTCTACTGTCAAACTCATGTGTTTGGAAGATTCAATGGGGAAAAGAAACTCTTTTAAATGATTGAATATGTGTTAAGCTCTGGATCTTTTGACATTGGTGATATTTAGTAATTCTGTAGATATCAATTACATGATTTTTCCTTAAAGTTTTTTTTCCCATTTATCTTCTCCTTCCAATACAACGAACAATTGCGATTTAATATATCTCTAATTGTAGATGATTGGCAAATGTAAAAGAAAATGAAACTATTGTGAATTCTTAAAAACTTGACAAAAAATATGCAGACAGTTTTGGTCAGAAACATGATACAATAAAATTCCGTTAATTTTACACCAATTAAACTTTTGTAAAGAAATTTTTTTGCACAAGATAAATATTTAAAAGTTGGAAATTTTGACTTAGGTTCCTCTCACACTTTCAGACGTGCGTGAGTAACTCTTTACAGGATAGTTGCGTAATTTTGAATCTTAAATGCGTAACTTTCATCAGTGAATTGTGGATTATCTTTTATCGTGTTCCTTTAGAATACTCATTTATCCTTTTCACCTTAATTCTCTAATAGTGCATATAAATGCATTTTACTGCATGTGTAAGCCATACAAGACATTACAAATTGTATGTCAAAATGTGGTACTTCGTCCCTTCTTTAATTTGTATAATGATAACCAAAGAGTATGACAGTTCGGAACAATTTATCCTGCGGCGGAATTCGCCCTCGGTGCGAAACGGCTTGACAAACGGGCAGCGAAGCGTGCACGGGACTGCAGCTTGTTAGCCCATCTCCCTTCAAACCTGCGTGTTTGCTCTTCGCTACGATTCAATTACCGGCAGCGCGAGGGAGCGACGGGATGAGTACGAGGTGGTGCATGTAGCGTCAATTTTCAGCCTACGTCGCTTTCTATCAAGCGATCACACTGTGGATTTTGCTACTTCTCACCCTCTTCAGATGGATATCACAGTGAGCACCGTACACGAACGTAAAGGGGGAGAGTGAATGGTAATTTCATATCACGTTGCGTAATAAAATAGTACGTTACCAGCGAATTTTTCTTTCGCAAATATTGTTCTTTTCTTTATGATGTCTGTTATGGTGTATGAAATAAAGCACTTTTTTTCGAAAAATGATCGATCGATTTCGATAAAAACTATTGTGCAGAGATGATAACTTTCGGTCAGGTGAAAATGGTGACGAGTCGGGAATCTAACCTGGGACTCCTGCATTTATCGCAGGATGTTAACCATTACACCACCCGTTCGCCTTCCGCACCGTTTCCACCCAGACCTTATCACGTAGGTACTTGTGAAACCGGTACTGTGTGAAACAGTGCACATGTAGCACTGTGTGTCGCCTGTTTGGGGATGTGTGTCAGGTCTTCCGGGGTTTAGGTCTGGGTGGAAATGTAGTGGAAAGCAACGGGTGGTGTAGTGGTAACACCCCTGCGATCAATGCAGAGTCCCAGGTTCGATTCCCGACTCGTCGTCATTTTTACCTGTTCATATGTGTTCTCTACTTGTATAGTACACGGAAGAAATATATGCATACTGAGTACAGGGTTTGGATGACAAAGCTCTGTAGTTCGCGCTGTGTAATTTCCAGGAAACTTCTGATATCTCTAAGTAATAACATTTGCCTATTATTATTTTTATTTGACTCTCTTGTTTATTCTGCTTTAATAATAGCTCTATAGAGTAGATGACCCGTTAAACTTTCTGTATACCAAAATAATAAAATAAATCTTCTCATTTTATGCAATCGATCCCAAAGCTATTTTACGTCTTGTCAACGTTTTTTAGTCTGCAGACATCAATCTGAAAAGCGTATTAGTTCCCATACACATGGAGCGTTAGT
This sequence comes from Laupala kohalensis, assembly GCA_002313205.1. Lineage (NCBI taxonomy): Eukaryota > Metazoa > Arthropoda > Insecta > Orthoptera > Trigonidiidae > Laupala > Laupala kohalensis. The sequence goes on from NNCF01126936.1 coordinate 91,734, forward strand.
TGACGCGTGATCGTGAGCGCGCGCTACTGACATACCGAGATCTAGAAGAGAGTGTTCACTTCGAACGCACGAACAACGATTCCCTGCTTCGCTATGGACGCGCGATTCAAAGTACGTGTTGCCTAGTACGACCATATACATTATCACACGATTTTTTCTCATCACTTCGTCTCATCATTATCTCAACACGGCGTACACTGCGTACGTCAGAAACTACTGACCACGCTTCCTGCGACACGGAAACTACTGCCGACAACTTGCGATTTAGTCTACCTAAAGTGATCGAAAAATTTTATAGCATATTTACACAGTTGAAGGAAATTTATGTCAAATGGTACCGGTATGCATGAAAATCATATTGAAATGAACTTGAAACCGACCAACGAATATTTGTGGCGCTGTAGCGAGTTTCCTTTGAAGTAAAAATTTAAACAATATGCACTTGATAAATAAAGTTATTATATTATTACTAATAAATACATTTACAAACAAAATATTAGTTATTTAACATACCAAATCTACGAATTGCTAAAATAGAAATGCTTATGTTATTCATTCGAGAGAATATGGTCACTGTAATTTTATAAATTTAATTTTTCAAGTAAATTTATAAAATTTAAAAGATAAATAATGTTGTAACATGAAAACGTCATCGTAGATGTAATCTGTTTCTCATAAATAAATCAATTGTTTTTAAGATGAAAAATACATATTTCTTTATATTATCCGAAGTTTAATTATTTTTAGAAATCACAGGAACACATTACGTATTCTATGACGTTTATCCCATATTTCATCATTGGATCATAATCAGTTTCTAGATTAACATTGATGCACCAGATGAAAATTTCCGAATTCACAGATATATTGAAAGATTCACAATGCTTTAGATTTTCAGGGAAAAAACGTATTCCAACCGGGAATTAATATTAAGATGCAAACCGAATGTGTGATGCATGAAACAATATATTTATGAGTTCTAAATTGATATACGAAACAAGTGCCTCAAACTATGTACATTACCTTCTTTTCAACTAAATCGTATTGAAGATATCGCGCGGTTGATCGCTGAATTCAACTTTGGCATATGTACGCTATGACCGTTGCAATCGCAGCGTGAAGGTGTGATTTATTGCTCCATGTGAACGAGGTCTAAGGCTGTAAAACAAATCAAAAAAATAGAGAGAGGCAGAATAAATGAAATAGATTGCGTAATGTTCCTCTAATTCTGAGCGAATCTAAACTGCGAATCGAATCCTCAAATGAACGTTTCACTTGGTCTCACGTTGCCCACATTCGACAACACGACTTTATTTCATAGTGATCAGGAGTCGTAAGTAATATATTGTATTCAAAAATAATACTCATTTATGGAACTCATGATAATCTTAAACACAGTTTCTTAGTAGAAATATTGAAGAGGACGGATCTTATTCTTATAAAATTTTTCACAGTCATGAGCTTGACCCTTAACAATCGCACTTGTAGCCTAACCACAGATGGAGGGTCTCTTTATACCATTTTCAAAAAATAGTTTTCTGTGAGTTATACCTGGCAAGTAACGCCCACGCTATAGAAAACGTATTATTATTCACATGACTTGCGTTACGTCTCACGCACACATAGTACATATTCATTGAATCACAATAACCAAAGAAACAAAAGTCGCTCTCACAACCACTATATCGTCAGTTACGCGCCACCTAAGGACCTCTTTCATATAATCATTTCTTTTACAAAAAAATCCATCATGTATTTTTTTATAAAATAAATAAAATGCTGAACTTAAAAATTGTTATCAAGGAATTATAACAGGAGTTCTGAGTGTTTTGTGACTTACTTTACGTGAAGTTCAATATGGTTCTTATGTTTAATTTATAGTTGTTACATTCATTTTATATTCTAATAAAAATATATACTTTCATGTTTTATTAGATTGATAACTTTTATGAATGTATTTTTGTGTCCGGCTCCTTAGTTCTAGAACGGGCAGTAATCAACAAACTATTTTTAATGTCTCAAGACTAGGTTTTAAAATGATGTTACAAATAGTTAAACCTCACAACTAGTACTTTTATCAAATCATAAAATTATTGTAAATAAATTGAATTGTGTATTTTATTAAAATTATAACAGAAAAAAATGGATATAAAGTTAGGTGATCGTTATTTGCCTATGGTATCTTACATTTGTTTTGTCTTGTTAGCACATTGAAACGTGTTTCTATGATATAAGATGTACTGCGAAACACATTCATTACAATGTAATGACAAATTGAAAACAAAAGTCTATTAACAAATAATTTTTTTAAGAAAACGGTCTGACTTGAAAAGTGGTTTATTATACATTTCTATTCTATGAATCTCTCATTAATCAACTTGCCACAACACGGAGATAATCGTTATTAGGTTCTCTATTCTTCCCTAGATGCTATACTGATGTGTTTCATGTAAACCTGATCCGGTCTATGATTCATTGACCGATAGAGTTCCGATGTTAACTTGTTTTTAACTGTATTAGTTCCCTAGCATTCCATGACTTCAATTATGTGTTATTTCCTTTTGCAGGTGAGTTGTAACATCCGAAATATTGTGTGAGGCGGGGTAAGTAATCAATTTAACAGGTTTTACGTTTTATATCTCAACAACACGTATTAAGTCGTATAAACCTATCTTTTTTTTAAAATGTTATATAAGTAACTGAACCCAACAATCTACATTCTAATGCATTTTTTTCTTCATTATTGGTTTTAAATCTAGAACCTTAAATAAACAAATTTTAGAAAAAAATTAGAAGATAAAACACAGTTTTTCATTTTATAGTCAATACCATTTGCAAACACACAACTCTCTTTTTCACGTTAAAAAAATTAACTGTGTTAAAAATATTGACTAAGCTGTTACGGGTACAATCAATTCACCATGTAATTAATTTACCAAAAACAGTTCTTCCTGCAAACGATTGGTAGGATTGTGTAACCCAAGTGAGAGAACAAGGCAATACTAAAGTTTTTTCCAAGATATGAAAATGTGCTTAAGAAAAGTATTCAAGAACAGGACTTGAATACGTATCTCGAATCTCGAACCATACAATAAAGAGATAACTGAGGAGTAAACCAATTGCAATTAGTTTTAATTCTATATGAACTCTTAATGTTAAGGTGCTTATCAGTCATATTACTAACAGGCCAAAAGGCCTCGAGACTTCGAGATTTCTTCGTACTCCGTAAAAGAACTACGAAGGGCAATAGTGAAGTTTCCAGTTCCATGATTTTTGTTCCTTTGTTGCAATTGATAAAATCGACACGAATTGTGATATTTTACCTGTGGTGGATCTAATTTTAAAAGTGTACTAGGTTATGACACACGTTATTCAAACATGAAACTAGTAATTATTAGCGTCACCACATGAATAGTTCTGATGTTAGGAACAATGGAAATGTGCTCTGTACGACACATGTCTCCTCCATATAAATTGTTCTTCTAAATCTTAAAAAAAACGAAATAAAATTCTTATTAAAAATTATTTGGTTTTATACTTAATGAAAATAAACTCTGTAGATTATTTTAGACTACGCCTTAATTTAGAAAGTTTCGTATCCAACAAATTAACAATAGATTCATGGTATCAGCTTCTTATGGATAATTCATCTGATTTTATCTTGTCTTCAGACCTTTTTCGTTTTTTTTTGTTTTTTTTTTCAAAAAAAGAAGTTTTACATTAAAAGAATTACTATTGTCATTGTTTATCTGAAGTTTATACAGTGACTAAAGACACTAACATTGATACACACGCTACATTACAGAAAATATACTGACATGCTACATATAGAAAATGTTATACCCGGAAACTTTATTTATCCCTTTTTTCACTCAACTTCACGACATAAATATCTTCCTCGATTTCATTGATAAATAGCGGTGTCTGTTAAACTCATTAATTTTCAGAAATTTGGTTAGATTTGTTATAATTATTTTATTTTGATGTATTTTATATGACATGTATTAATTCATTATGACATCTATTGAGTTATGTGGCATCTAAAACTTATTCAAATATACCCACTTTATTCGTGGAAAGAGAAGAAAGAATTATTAATGCTAAAGCCGATAAGAGCATCCGCGAACATAAAAATAAAAATACAAATTCAAACTGATGAATTATAATTAAAAAATGGTAATTTTATTTCCAGTGGCGGTTGCCTACCCTATACTCGTATATCATAATACCTTTTCATGTAAATCACATTAAAGTACTTTTGCAGCTGAAGAAACTCATTAAAAGGCCATTAAATGAACAAGAGACGTGGAAGAGGTAAGATTGATTTTTCACAAATTTCAACGACCTCGTAAAGTGTTCGCTGGGAAATAATGGAGGCATCTGCATACTGGCAGAACGACCGGCCTTCATTTCGAGATTTTTATGAAAATGGATCTCCTCAAAAATTTCACTGATGATGTAAATCGAGGATATGAATCCACAAAACAGTTTTTTTTAGAAATCTTTTTCCGATTGAACATACCATCTTATCATGAGTCTGAGAATAAAATTTTGATGTTAGAAATCGCATTTCAGAATAGTGTCATATTCCAAATAAGATTAATTTTATTCCATTTATATTGTAACGAAACGAGGGTGGTGTAGAGGGTAACATTCAGCTTATATTTTCTTCTCCGGATAGACTCGTAATCGCACTTTCTGGTACTAAATTTATAGGTGGGTTCGGCCCATAAATCAAGTGAGGACAACACACTATGGTTCCTTGTCACAGGAAAACGCCATTTTAATATATAATTGATTTTCTTACTCATCGATGGAAATAATACAAGCCCATCAAATAACATTCCATGTACACTTTCCCAAAAAAAGATCATAATATTAAACATTACGAAGAAAACTTCTCTCTCATCTTTTACTTGACAACTTAACGCACCAGTATACAATAATCAACATTTACTTAGAATCAATTATTTTACGCCCATCTTCTTCGCCCTTCCTAATTAACTTAAAATTGACATAACACAAGTTGTGGGCTAGGGCATTAAAGTCCAAACTCGTTGCACAAATACTTCTTCGCAGCCACACGACATATAAATTTGCTGGTCGCAGCCAGCTGGTATTACCTGATGAAGATGCGTCGTCAGTCAAAAAATTGTCGTTGTAGGTCAGTGCCCCTCTCGTAGCACCAATTCATTCAAGCTGGCATTCCTCCCCACATCCGTCGGCTCGCTCACCGCCCAAGAGACCATTGACCCACTAATGGTGGATGTCTCGTCTCCATTCCTTCGCTCCTTCCAAAAAGCAGGCCGCAGACGCCGTAATTGCTCCGCGTATTCAAAGTTCATGTTTCGTGCATAAATTTAAATTTATTGTCAAAAAACAGTACAAACTGCGTATGACCACGTGGAGGAATAAAAAACTAATTTTCACCAACTCAGTTTAATTTTATATATATCATTGAGTGATGATTTCCACTCACGAATTTCATGTCTCCCGACTAATTAGCAGACCAAATTGAAGTTTTAACCAAACATTGTGCAATGTTCGTGAAGTAAATTAGTGGTTCAAATACCACTAATTTGAAGAAAAAAATTCAAAGTCGAAATGCTCAATAACAATCTCATAAAACATTAGAGCTCTAATCATCTAATGCTAAAAAAATAATAGAATGATAATCTCTAAAAAAAGAGTGACTGAGTGATCAAGATTGATACTGAAAAGAATGATACAAAACGATAGAATCAAACTGGAGCGTCTCCACTTGCCAACTTATCAAACCGTCTCCCGCTCTATCACTCTGACGCTTTCTCATGTGATTTCTCTACCAAATATCACATGACTTTTTTAGTCCAATTAAAATTAACTGTACTCCACGTGGAGTCGCTCTTATTGGTTATATTCGTGGTGGCGTTGCGCATGTCCTGAACCAATTATCAAATTTGCTTTTGGGAAATTTCCAGACTCTCAAGGCTTCGTCTTTACCAACACATCCCATCAGTGATCTTAACCAGATACCCCTTTCAATTTATTAACGCCGTGGTACTTGATTTTGACAGCTTTGTTAATTTAGAATGTCGAACCCATCTCTCAGACACTTTCTCTCCATCCGGTGCCTGGACACTTGCCACGCCGTCGTCTGTCTGTTATTTCTCACTTATTAACCCAGACACTCGTAAAAGCTAGTGGCCACTCGCGTCTCCTCTATTATTCTCCTAGCTCGTGCACCCTTCGTGGTTCGTGTGCTTACAAAAAACTCCATCCCTTCTTTCTACTATTTTTCCACTTCTTCTCGCTGCAACTGCGCACACGTATTCTCATCTGTCACCGATAACTGACCTCCACTTGTTCAAATATTACTAAGGACCTTTCTGTCCCTTCTTTGTCTAAATTTCATCACCGCCATTCTTTATTTTTGTTACAATTTCATGTTTCTTCTGCATCTTGCAGGCGTAAATGCGTAGTAAGCTACCCCCTTCCACATGGCAGATTTACGACCTGTCTTCAGAATAAAGAAGCGCGCTCAGACTCTCCCGCAGCAAGCCCTGACGCCTCCCCTCCCCACACTACCCTTCGCTGTACGCTGTGGTAAATTTCCGCTTGTTTAGAAACATTTTCTTTTTCAAATAATCAAATAAATCTAATTAAATGTGAGAAATTAATCATTTCTTACAATATTTTTATTGTTTAAGATTAAATTATGATAATAGTGAAGAAGTTTACTCAAAATATCTCTAAGTGTGTGAAGTGATTCTTTGTTTTAAAATTCAGAGAATATGCTTCTTCCACTAAGTAAATGAACACCCATTGAGATGTAGCTAAAAATATCCATAAACAATCAATTTACCAGCGGTTTTCATCGCGTATTTTTTATATTTATTTTCGTTCTGTAATTCTCATTTCTATCTAATTAACATGTTGTTCATTTGTGTTAATGGTTTGACAGTGTTGGTAATTGTCCTCATTTCATAAGTGCTCATGTCCTTATTCTTTTATAATGTTATGAAGAGAAGAGTTTTGCTTTATGAATCGATGCTAGTGATCTTTCATCAGGAGTTACTCATGAAATCTATTTCATGTTGGGAAATTTAATTCTTTCCTCCTGAAATATTAAAAGAAACACAGAGAAGAAGAGTCCTTTAACGTAAATTTTCCATTTTGAAAATGTAGTCAAATCTCGTATGATTTAAAGGTCATAAGCATAAAAATAGTATTATAGTACGAGGGCGTTTCGTTTCTTCGGATAGTGGAGTTAGTTCCACCGCTGGTCGTACGAGGGCGTTTCGTGGTCACTGTGAAGGTCGAGTTAACTCTACTGCAGGGCGCGAGATAGAGCCTTGTAATTCTTGGAGATGGAAAATAATTCAGTCACAGATTTGACGAGGCTTCTCCGACATAGAATTATTTCGGCTTCTCTCGTGATGATGATGGGAATAATTCAGTCACAGGTTGAAGGCAGTTTCTTGAAGATAGAATTATTTCGACGTTTGTATGATAGAATTATTAGCAGAGCTGGGTTTCTGGTTTGAGGTTATATCGGTCTCGATGTTCACTCGACCAGAATTTCCGTCGTACTGAGCTGACCGTGGTGCTGTTGCCATAAGCTAAAATTTGACAATTGACGACGTTGGCGACGTAACACAAGGTCGAGGTTCGTCTATTGATGTTCTTGAATTTTCTTAACAAAATAGACGACATACACTCGGTGGTGCACGCGGCTCGTATGCCTCATGAAGTCTTCTAATGTGTAAAATATAGGGACTCTTTTCGTCGTATGTAGAGATTCTGCGGTGTATCTCGCCGGTCTTGAATCTTGAGCATCTGATACTTCGTCATGACGACGGCGCAAACAGTATGGCGCTATTTGGTTTGGCGTGGCAACATGCATCTTTCTATGCGTTAGATACACGAGGGATTTCATCATATACGTATTTAAGGTACGTGTTTCGTTGTAAATGTTGAAAGGTGCTTCTACAAATTGATTTAATTTTATATTATTTGATATTTACTTGATCTAGACCATATAATATTTGTATGAAGCGTAACTTTTGTAAATGGTATTTATAATTCTTCTAATGACACAATGTAATATACACAGAGTATTAATAATGTCATGTTTGTAAAAAAATCTCCAAACAGTACTCTGTAATTATTTTTCTGCCCTGATGAAGAAGTAATATAGTTCGGTATTTTGACACGTAGAGAAATAGAATTATTTCAAGAGATCTCACCTCAAGAATCTTTTCCTGTTTTATATTTATTAATACAAGTTCAAGGCATTTATGAACTTAAAATATATAGATTACCTACAATTTTACAATAATAATGGCGAGGCAGGAGCCCCAACGCCAGTAAGTACCGTAGATTCCCTATGAGCCCTAATACATATACCTACTAATGAGTTACCCGGATTATACGGACGATCCGGCGATTGGCCACATTAGGTTTATTAATCCAGGTATGTATTGGGAAGTTTACATTTGCAATGCGACCGAATGACTTGTTTTAATGTAACTTAATGAAAACAAAACAAAAAATTAACTGTGGTACAAGAAATTATTATTACCAAATAATGTGAATTGAAATGATAAATTACCACAGATATGAACTTATATTCATGTTATATTTTAAAGTAAACGTTTCGACATCACCAGTATTCACAAAATGAATTAGTTTTCATAAAGTGTAAAGTAAATGAAAAACATAATATATTATAATAACCGCGTTACAAATTAAAGCATACATTAAAAATTCAAAAAATACATTTCTCATATGTGTCACTGGTATCAAATACTTCTCTCTGTACAGAATTTTATTTTGAATGGTGATAGAAATCGATGTTATTTTTCCATCAAGGCATAGCACACTTTGAATGAGAAATTTTACCGTAAAATGTAAACAAAATTTCTGGCGCACTGCAATGGAGTCTTTTTTATCTCCGGTTTAAGTTCACGATCTTCTATGGCATGAAAGAAAAATTTACTTTAAGTCTTTGCTCTTCTCGAGAGTTCCTCCTCGATATCTTTTTCAACCCAGTTTAAGGTCTTTTTCCAACAAGCTTACTTTTTTCTCTTCTTTGTGTTCCTTTCACGTCTCCTGCACTCATCAAAATGCACTGCAGCAGGCCCTTTAAATAACCTTGACGTGAAGAAGAACGTAACACAACCGCAAGGAAATCCAGTCCCCCGTGGAAATGAAAGAAATTTGAGAACGAATTAGAACCGATTCCACAAATGGAAACGGACACGGTTCCATTGGTATATCTATTTTTTCAGTTTTAGTTTCCCCAATATAAGAGGATATCCACGATTTCTTTATGAATCACGGTAAAGCGTTCTTAACTTTTGTTCGGTACGTGTACCCGAGGAGATTGAAATGACAAGTGTTACTAGTCACATAGCAGACTTTGTAGTTTCATCTCTTCAATCATCGTTCCCGGATATTGTGGTCGAATGTGAATAAGAGTGAAACTGTTTCTGTAATTGTTCGTATTTTCTTATTTGCGCCCAGAAAAGATTAGACTCACACGGTACAATTTTATCTCAAACGCACGGAAATACTTCCTTTGGTAGTACCTTGCAATAAAAATAATATGGAATTTTGTTATTTCATAACTATTTTGATGAGACGGTGAATACTCATACGTCTTTTTCTTCCTTTGTCAATTAAATTTGTTCCTTATATTTCGATGCGACGAGGTTGAGTCTAGGAAGCATACTGTCGTTATACCTTACCATTTGGTTTGGGTGAAACAATGGGAAATATTCCAAACAAAAATAAATGTGAAATTTAATATATAATTTAAACGAATGCGGCGTCTGAACGCTATGATGTACAGGAAAGGTAAGGAATCTGAATTACGGTTGAAACGATATATCTGTCATCCAATGATATCTATAATATCGAAACAAAAATGTCGATATTTTTACATTGTCGATTCAATATTATTGATCGTTGATTCATATTGCCGATACGATGTTGTCGATACAAAATTATCTATATGATTAAATTTTAGCGATTTTGTTCTCTATATTCGAATTTCCTTTTTATTAGAATTTGATCCGGGGTATGGTGACAACCTTGAATTTTCTATTTTAATAATGTAAGTATTTGAGTTTTTGAGTGTTGTGTGTAACATTTCTATTTCCGCTCAGTAAACTGCTATGTATAAGTACTATTCTTTTTTCAAAATATTAGCAAATGTAATTCCTGTATTAACTCTAATAAATATGAGCTGTTTTTTACCGTATTTTTAAATATCGATATAAAAATATTAACTATAATCAATTATCGATGTATCTTGTGTTTATATATATATATATATATATATATATATATATATATATATATATATATATATATATATATATANTGTGTATATAAAATATGATGTGTGTGCGGGCCTGCGTGCGGGTGCGCGCGCATTCCAAAATTACCTGGCATTCCTAAACGGAATGCATACTTGCTGAAGCGTTGACATTAATACTCAATGAAAGAAGAATTGAAACAGGTTCAATCAACATAACACATTAAAATATATTGGAGATGTTAATATAAGAATTATTCAGATATTAGATTTGGGAATGTCGTTTGGCGAGCTATGGAGGCGCCGAACATAGCGGAGCATCGGGGAAGGGAGAATGGTCAGCTTGAGAGAAAGAGTAAGTAGCACGGCCTTGTGCGTTCGCTTGGCGGCCTTGTGACGTCACGATTACTATCCCCTCCTCTTTCATTTGACGCAACGACAGCTCCCCATCCTGGCTCTTCAGCTGCAGTGTTGCCAATTTGAAACGTTATATCGCACGCTACAGATACCTTAATATATTGCCGTAATCAATCATAGTACTCATTTACATAGTACGAGCTGAGTGTACAGTGAAAATATTATGCCAAGAACGGGTTGAACAAACTTTTGGTTGCATGTTCAATTATCAACATTTTCATGAACAATGTACTTACTCTAGCTAAATCATTACTTCCACATTTTTTTCACAATATTTTTTTATTTAAAGTTGACTCAATGTTTCACAATATATGTAATCTCCATTGCAATACGTCAGACGTACCTTATATCAATAATAAAAATAAATTAATAAACATTCCAAGTTTTTCCATTGGAACACAGTTATTCGTCTCAGAATATGTTTTAGATCAAAGTAATGGTAATAATACCTCACCTTCTTCGTAATTATACCACTTCAGTCAGAGGTTTGTCAATACACATGTGCCTTCACTATCTATTTTCATCACTTTCACACTGTTTCTTCTATCTACATCGTTACAACTACCAGTTCATATTTGCATCACGTTACAACAGCTTCTCTTCTGCATACAGCGTATCCTCTTCTGTCTATATCAGTCTACATCATTACCATAACATCGAAATTCTATGCTCTGCCACCCACACGGCGTCCGATCCTACCCTCGAGGAGAATCTTTAAAACGATCGTACAATAATTTTTATCAAATATGTCAACACACGACGTCTTAAAATTAGTTCATTCATTCCTCATATAATTAGTATTACTGCACAAAAACATAGTTGAATAATTGTAAATAAAAAATAATTTTACGCCCAGAAGTGTTAAGAGTATATTATTTAAATAAATAATGGCGTTTAGAATTCAATAAACTGGAGCGTTCATTTTTTGTTGTTCTTTGGTGGTAGTTCGATATTGTGCGAAGAGCAGGAGAATCTAATGATAAAAACAAACCACCTTAAGTAAGTGTAAGTAAAAATATATGCAGGCCAGCGCCTCTTAATTTAAGATTATGTTGATTGTACATAGAAGAATAGTTAATATAATGCGTTTTAAGTTGTGTCACATTCTATTTCGTCTATTTAAGGTGCTTTATTGCTGACATTATTTTTCCTTCTCACAAAATTGGCACTAGTACTTTAAGGTTCTTGCCAAATTTTTTACAGCGTATAACTTTAATTTTTAAAGTATTTTAATATAAATGACGTTATATGTAGATTTTAATCGATCACATCACACAAATGAAAGGGTTTTTACATTCATGAGGAAATTAGAAATTACCGGGACATGTAAAATTGTTTCTCAGTGTATAATAGAAAAATTTCTAGCCGCAAATAACAGATGTTGTATATTTCAGTTATTTTCGAGTTTCAATAACGTTTGAAATCAGTTAACCGTTAAACTGTAGACGCAATAGTTATCCATTATTAAAGCATAAAATTTCAGTTCGTCGTTTTTGTATGACTAATGACGATAAGAAATTGCACTAAGACGATTGCAGTTACAATTGCAACTTTCGTAACAAGAAAAGTCTGTGGTAACCTTGCACCGAGATTTCATCCTTGGTTTATATTAATACCCGAGTTAAAGGTCGACTAGATCACCGGGTGGACTACTTATTTGGAAAACAAAATATAATGCAAATAAATTATACTGCGAACTTGACGATCAACTGTTCATTATAATGACACTACTGATCTAAATTGATTATGACCTATTTCTTTATACTTCTTGTCACGGAAAGAAAAGAAGTAGGCAATAAAACGTAATTATCTTAAAATATCTCTCTAATTTAATCAAATCAGTGAGAAATGTGTGATAAGTTTTCTGCTTTTCTATACAAATTACTTTAAAGAAAAATAGCGTCATGATAATGAACAAAAACATGATTATATTTCAATAATAGTATTATTTTAACAATATTTAAGAACTCGCTTGATTCATTTGTTATGTATAGAGTGTTAAAGTTTGATGGCTGAGCGCACCGGTTACGTGATTCATATGTTTAGTCTCGGAGAAAGTTTAATGTCTGTTGCAATGTCCTGTGGTAAAATGATCAATGTCAAGGGGAAAAATATTATAAATTGAAAAATACTGTAAGTCCAGATGCAATTGTGATTTAAAAATTCTCCTCACGATATAGTGTATTCTAATCTCGAGACTGACTACAATTATTCCATTCAAATGATCGGTATATAATACATTTTTATCTACATAACTTCATGCAATTCTCTTTATTTATACCAATTTCAGATTTCCAGTGGATCAATTTCTTAAGTTCTAAGACGCAGGGAATACTGGCAACATGTGCTTATACATAATACGGAGATTCATATTCGAGTATTGAAATAATCAGAATATTTTCATGTAATCAGTTTGTGTAATCTACTGATACATCTCCTATACAGATTTTCTTCGTATTAGGTATGATCGAATGTTTTAAAGTATAGAACTTAAAAGAAGTGTTTAATTATATTCCTCCAGTACGTCGATTTTTTTTCTAAACTTAAAACAATAGCGTTCACTTACCGTGGCTTAAGTTTTCGAGGTAATTCGAGAACAAACAAACAAAATAATGTAGAATTTAAAAACTGAAATCCGATTTGTAAGAAACGTAAAAGTTTGAGTTCTCCTAGCACTGGAGCCGCATGTGATCACTTATTCCCTGTATTTGGGGATGTGACCCGGGTATACCGGAACGGACCGGGCTTGGGGTTCGAGGTGGGTGGTGCATTGGGCAGCACACCTGCGGCCCGATCCCGAGGTCCCGGGTTCGAGTCACGGTCCGTCGCAATTTTCACCTGACCGTTGACGATGCACGTAAAAGTTTGCTTTCCGGCAATTCAGCATTACGGTGCTTTACAAAAGAGTAGAAAAAAATAATATCAATTCTTCGTACATTTGATAAGAAAATAAAATATGGTAAGAATGAAAGAACATTATTAAATACTGAAAGTAAATAAAATAAACGAAAGAAATGAAGAATATGAAAATTTAAATGGCGAGAACGTGAGTAATGAACAGTAATTGAAAATATTTTATTTACCGATTCCAACAAGATATTCTACTGATGGCATATAATGTGACGGCAGACAAATTTGTTTATTTTCAAGAAATTCTCAGAAAAAAAAGCTTTAGAAAAATTTATTACTTTCACCTCCGTAAAGTAATGCCCAGAGACTCGTGAAGGTATTCCCATAAATTGTTCGTTCGTTAATCTGTACATTCCAGGTTCCGATCCGATCAATAGCGTGTACTGATTTTTGTTTGCACAAAGGATGACATTACTAGTGAAAGGTATGCGTACTATTTACGATGCAGTGTCACAGATAGGTTCAAAGAGTAACGGACGTAATTTTGTCCCCGGTGTGACGTTACGTGAGAGAAGTATCGGGAGCGACTGCTACCACAAATAACACGCCGCATTAGTTTATGTTACCAGGGAGACAACTGCATTAAAGAAAAAGTATTTCTTTAGAGTGTTTCATACAGTGTGATATTGCCACATATTTCATTACAATAATAAATGTAATTTTAATTTATAACAACGTAAAATTTACTAACCATTACAAAGAAGAGAAAATTGTTGATGAATCACATTGAAAGTTAACGAGCTCTCAAAGTTTGGACTCCGATCATTGTGATACTCGTCAAGCTCAATTTGATGAAGATTGGAGAAACCGGGTGTCAATGTTGTATTTTCCTTGTCATCATAGGCAACCTCTCATAGGTTAAGATTATTACGTCATTAAGATCATTAAAAACCTTGTTGTTAAGAGATTTAAATTGTTGTTGTCTCCTCGTTCAGTTATGGCACCTAATTGCTAATTTAAATTCAGTTATATTCTTTTTTTTCTGTAAATTCAACTTGATTATCTGAAACGAAATCTTCCAGTCGCGTGACTAGCTTATGCTCTAAGGGTGATGATTCTCGGAATGGGTTTTTATGTAAATACAGCTCTTTGGAACCATCTAGCTTCTAGGAAAAGTGTTTATGCACATTTTACGCATATGATCTGAGCAGCGCTTATACGTTTTGTAATATATTTGTACACCTGATGATGATACCAATTGATATGGATATGTTGTGACAAATTGTAGTTTTGTTATTGTTTTCGAAATTTGTTAATTGAATTGACTTTTTTTAGGAAGTAGTCTGTTTATTTTGGTCAAATTTAAATTTATATATTAGTTATTCACAGCCACGCAATGCGTAATATTCTAGGGAAATTCTTACGCGACCGTGGAAGTATTTCTGAATTCATCTCGTAGCCAGTCAGAGCGTTAATAAAGGGACGTACAGTAATTCAAACGAAGTGGGATGACTGCACCTTGAACATTTTCCCAGAACGAAGTGCTGCTACAGCAGCGGCGATGATGGCTTGTGACGAAGGTCGTGCTCGTTCTCCTTCTTGCTTCACACTGAGCGCACGGAGACGCTGCGCCGCGGGTGGTGGGCCACGGTGACGCAAGCGGGTGCTGCCGATGTAGTCACAAGAGCTGCAGCAGTGGAATGCGCAGTCGAAGCTCCCCCATCAAACAAGTGTTTTTCTACATTACTATACCGTGCAGGCCACTTCAATTCGAATAGTGGGTGGAAAAATATATCGAGAACTTGAGAAAATTAATTTTTGAATAATTATTATCAATTACTGAATGATTGATTGTTGAGGTTAGGTCATAAATAAAACAATTATTTTATACCGCCAACCTTTCGGAATCTCATAATTCCTTCTTCAGGGCTGTTTAAACTACCCCACACTTACGAAAACTCCATTATACATCACACCACTACACACACAATATCACTTCAGTCATTGTTCCTTCACACCAACTCAACAACTGATCAGCCCAACATCCCAACATCAGTTCTTGGGTTGATGTGAGGGAGCAATGACTGAAGTTATGTGTTTGTGGTGGTGATGCATAATGGAGTTTTCCTCAGTATGGAGTAGTTTAAACAGCCATGAAGAAGGAATTATAAGATTCCGAAATGTTGGCGGTATAAAATAAATTTATGACCTATTCTCAACTACCAATCATTCAGTGTGGATAGCGGGGTCTACATTCCAGAATAGTATCAATTATTTCCTTATAAAAATGTTTACTCTTGTCTGCTTCCTTTCCTGGGATCTCTAAATATTTATGTTTCCTTGACCTCCCTTGCCTTGAAAACTTCCGCACTTTGAGAAAACAATTAGGTTTAGAATGAAACATTTTGAACACCGAAAGTTGCAAATTGTGCAGCAACTGCTGACTTTGCACCCAAATAATTAGTTTCATGGATGTATTGTAAAAAGTAACTTAGTTTATACTTTTTGAGGTAAAGAAGTGAAATAATTTCCAATAGTTCCATTCTTAAAGTTCAATCTTTTTAATATAAATTAGACAAATTTGCAAGGTGAAAGGAAAAAAAACGGGGGGACGAAATCGTCAATTGTATATAATTAGGTACATTGGTTTGCTATTTTTCCCCTCATGAACTTCATGTACGGTTTTCTTACACGCGTTCTTATTTACATTACTAAATTGAAATGTTCAATTTTCATTTGTCCATGTATTTTATAATTTCTTCATTTATCATTCTAGTTCCATTGATGTTTTTGATACAAAATAACACGAATTTGTGCGTATTGCATAGAGGAGAACGTATCGTCAATGTTTTTCGAATTTACTCCAATGGAGTACATTTGTACCATTACGTTTCGTTTTTTTATGATTCTCACTTTCGCAAACATGACCAGATAAAATGTAAAAAGAAATTTCTACACTCTCACATAATATTTACCAGATACTAATTACTTAAGAATAATTTTTAATGTATATTTTATATTATACAACATTTTATTTGCTCGGTGTTTTCGGATAGTAATTTTCGATTTTTTTTTGTCCAGTGTGCTTAAACGTTTTAATGCGATGAGATCTATACTCGTTCTACCTCTACTTCCTCTCTTTTTTGTGTTATACGTAAATAACCAAATACAACCATTTATTTGTTATTTCATTGAGTATTCACCGGAAAATGACCCCATGGAAAAAGATTTAAGGAACTGATGGCGTATGAACCCTGTTTTGCCCTTGATGTAATGTAAATTGTGATACTACGTAATAATGTGGTGTCCATGTGTATCAAGTTTAAGAGATAATTTATATTTTCCCAATAAAGTTTCATTCCTGTTTAGCGAGTATATCCTGTAATGACAATAAAATAATATGATGTAATAAATAACAATCACTTTTACTACCTCTGTCGTCATAGTAAAATACATGTTCCTTTATAGTGCGTCCTTAATATTCTTGACTGAACTTGCTCTTGCCAGCAGACCTGTGCTCGCTGATCGACTAACCTTTCAGTTACTTGTGTTTACCTTCAATTCAGTTTTCTATTTCTATATTGTCAAAGTCACGACACTTTGCCTAAAATTATTCAACATGGATGTCTTACACAAATTGCCAACCCCTGCTAAACAAACCCTTGAAACTCACTCGCGAGCAGGCAACGGTCCACAATGTCTCATTCTCATCAGCTGATAATGTGAGGTTAAATCGTCCCGCTACATCTTTCACTCACGTGGCAAAAATAACAATCACTTTTACTACCGAAGTAATTCGGGAAAAGCGTATTCAATAGAATGGGCACAATTAAAGAACAAATAAGGAACATTTTACTCTAAATCATGTATCCTGAATTTACTCTCAAGTTTTTACTGATAACTTACCGAAAATGTAAATAAATATGAATTAATTACTAACACAAACGTTTGGGAAAGAATGTGGGACGATTAATATTTGATGGATTGAAGGTACAATAAAATCTTAAGTTAAAAGTTCTGAACATTTATTACATAAACATGAGAGACAAACATACAAATAGTACTCAGAAGGACAATAAATTTATTTTACAAGCAGCCATCACAAACTGCATACGACAACATGGAAATTACTTTACTCTCTAGAAGCAAGGAAGGGACCATTACATCAATTATGAAAATATATCCTAGAACATAAGAAAAAACTTATTTACTTTTCTGAGTAAATATCAATACCAAATAAAAATCATAAAAAATTAGTAATATCTAATTTCATTATTCTGATTTTCAATTTCTATGAAGAAATTACCCATATATTGAAACTGAACTCCATCACATTACAAACGAGCAGGAACTCAAACAGGAAATGGCAATGACTCTGGGAAGCTACTCGATCCCCCCCCAGCCGTAAATGGAGTTTCATCGTACTTACTGATTTAGTATAATGGAGAAAATAATTTTTACATCACAATTTGAGGCTCGTATCTGTCAAGAAAAAGCCTGAGCTATTTATGAATTTTATCAGTGTAACGGTACTTAAGGAAATATTCTCACACCTTTCTTCCAATACAGTACAGTAATTTTGAGATCAACAAAATAATAATCCAGGCACCATTATCTGCAAAGACAAAAATTATTAATTTTTTTTGCTTTGTACATGTTTAATCTTATAGATTTCACTGAAACATATATTTTCTATTACAATGATCTTCATTAATTTATATAACTGAAGTAAACTTGACACTGTTCTAAAAAAGACAAATAATGGTTTTTGAAATATTTATACAACCTCATATCACTTACAAAATGAAATTTTTTTTACGTACTTTCATTGTCTATAATTTCGATGCTTTGTCAGTCCACATCAGTTGATCAGTGAGGTTTTGCTGAGTTAATATAGACCTGTTTCAAATAATAATGATAGATAAACAATGAAATCCAATCAGCATATACTTTATGCTTATTTATATAATGTGGTATTTCTTTACCTTGTTAACTCAAACTCCTGATGGACCTGGAATGGGGAGAGGTTCTGCTAAAACTTCATCACACTCACCATCACTTGCTTCATCACAATCAGGTTCACTTTCACTGCCTCCATGATTAATAACAATTTCTACCCAATCTTGTGTATTCCTCACCTCCTCATCATAACATTTTTGTATTGCAACCTCTGCATGTTTAACATAATTGGCCCATTTTTCTGCTGTTATCTAAATTTGTTTATTAATTTTTCAGAACACACTTTACAAGAAACACTTATTACAGAATTTTTGGTATTCTAATATCAAATTTCATGAAATATTCTAATTTATGTAAACCTGATTTAGTGGCTCTTCCCACACCACTTTGGACTGCCCAAAACCTCGACCTTCCCTCGATACTACATTTTTATCATAAAACCTCTTTGCATCCGACCACACATGCTCAATCGCATTAAAGATGCAATGGTACAGGGGAGTTCTCAAAACTTTGACCCTCTTTCTTTAATATTTATCAACTGTTGATTCGAGTTTTTCATTTATGAACAAATTGCCAATCAAATGCACACCAGAAACTTGTTACATCAAATAAACCAAGCACAGTTAATAACATTCAGACAATATCAATATTTGCGATAACTACACTTAACAGAATGCAATACTATTAATATGAAGAAAGTAATATCTTGTTACCTTCTCATACTCTCACTATATACTTTACAAATGACGCTCAATTCACTAACAGATGCTTCTGGATTGAAATTAATATGTTTTTTATTTAACCAATCATGCCAAACAGACAAAACAAAAGAGACATATCGTAAGTTGTCTATGAAACAGTTAATGGGAAAAAAAGGAATATTATTATACATGTAATTCATCCTTCCTCCATCGGGATGTGGGAGTTGGATCTAACAATCTGGAGTGATACGGAGCGTTGTTCATAACAATTAAACACGGTCCCATATTCTAATAGCAGGAATAGCAGGAATTGACCACATTTTCAAATTTCTCTCCATTCATTGCGCCATGGTAGTTTTGGCCAGTCTTAAACATGGTATTAAAGATTAACCCCACATCTAAACAAAGAAGTTAGTACAATCCATATGGAAAATAAGAATAACAACAAATTATTACACATCCATACCTGGTACAAATCCATTCACACTGCCAGCGTGTAAAATAACAATACGACCGCCTTCGTCAAGTCTACGAAGAATTCCTTTAGATGACAATGGGTCCATCCAAGTGTGACAACATTTTCCTAATACTATGACCCACACGAGCTACTTGCCAGACTTATCTCGAAACTTGTCACATCATGAACATAGCTCTCCTTCCTAATATCTTCCGCATAGTGACAACTCAGCGAACCGAATACAAGCACTAATAGTGAGAACGCTCCTTAGCTTCATAGGTCAGATCTTAGGGGTAACCCGATTGTCGTTCTGAGTCGTAAATGAATTGTAGGGTAATAAGTAGTGAAAAAGGAATGCATGTGAGGATATTCAGTTGCAGCAAAAAGTCTATCAGTTATGGATTTACTATGCTAGGATGAAAAATTTGTTAAATTACGGATAGCGTTTGTCCTCCGTTACATTCATATTCGGAGCACATAAGGTGGGTCATTTAATTCACGTTATACTTCTTGCTAAGACTCATAAATATTCATGCTAAATTACAAATTACTGGCAAATGGAACGACGATTGACTACAAATATTGTAAAATTTAAACGAAATATTTACCTTTCTATATGGGACGATGATTTGTACAATATTTGTTTGAACATTATATTAGTATGTACACGTATGTATGCTCATTCTTGAACGAAGTGAATCAATAAGATTTAATTATTTATGCACCTCCGTCAAAATATGTAAAAACCTGTCTCTTTGTCGTTTGAATTCTGCTTTCAATTTTCCATAATTTCTGCTATTTTACCTTCAACACCATTATTTTGCTGTACACCTCACCCGTGACTATGTTATCGTTGTCCATCCTATTCAAAAAAATGTTGGCACATCATTTACTATCTTGTTTTAATTCACATTTCTCCTCCTAAAAAAGGAGTTTTACTCGTGTTCTCGAAATTTAATATTTTCTTTAACCTTATTTGTCTTGTAAATCGTTCTTTTCCACGTCTGTGCAACCCATAACAGTCCCATAAAACATGTTTCACCGTCTCCCAGTCTTCTCCACATTCACTTATTTCTTCTGATTCATTTTCTACTCATCACAAATGAACTTTAAAATTCCCATGCCTCTTTACAAATTACAACGATATTGAACTGAATTCAGACCTTTTAGTTTTGTTACAAAATGTAAAATATTTAACATTTATTTATATAATTTCCTTTCTCGGTGACCCACTTCCAATCTTGTCTGTCATTGAAGTGTTATAAATTTTGTTAACTCTCTCCTTCTCTCAATTTTGAATCAATTAGATTATTTTTCTTTCATTTCACTGAAATTGTTTGAAAATTGGTTAAAAAGATGACTAGGATGATGTGATCCGATGAGTCCCATTTTGAAATTTTAGGTAAGGTTGGGACCATCTCTGAAATAACTTCTACAAGATAATTTGAATGCTAAGGGATATATGTAAGTAAAATTGCCTATGTCCGCAAAAATCACGAGGTTTATTTTTCTTAGGGCTTTTGTGGACATTATCCACAGTCATACGCTATTATAACACATCATTAACTTCTCTGGTAATTATCGAAACTCCAACTCCAGAAGTCTTAAGATAAACCAAACAAAATGCATTGCATAGACTCAATTTTGAGTCTTAGGAAACGTTTGAAGTCGCTGTGAGAAATTGGCGTAATGGGCTCTAAAGAAACCTAGTGTTGGTTACAACCCGGATGCTTATTTGGAAGCCTTTGTTGCGGGCTTCTTTGTAATTCCACGAAATTGAAATTAACATGATTTTATTTTAGGATTGCATCAACGAATAACTGAAAAAAATATAGTATTTAATTGTTCGTATGTTCTTAATGTTGGTATTGCTATAATTTAGTATTAGAAATATATCTACGTTTTAATTCATTTGAAGTACACTTTCTTTAAATTATTGTTACAATTATACCTTACCTCTTCTTGTATTCTCTTATTTTTTATTTTTCGCATTTCTTCCTCCTACGTGTTTTCTTCCTCCCACTTGTGACGAAACACCAATCGTGAAGGAGACGGGAATCGCTCATTGACCTATCTTGGGGGATCTGGTTCGTAGGATTGGAACCTTGGTTCATAATATATAAAGAGAGCATTTAAACGATCAACTGAAAAGGCCATCTTCAGAGGAACTTCAATAGTCATCTGAGTGCGTAAATAGAATTAAGCAAGTGATTCTTCCATTTTCTGGTATAACTGTTTAATGTATCAAATTGGTTAAGAAAAGAAACACTTTAAATATAATATTAAATATATCCGCTGAATTTACAAAATTGTCTTTAAGTAGAGTTCACCAAACAAAAAACAATTATAACACCTTACTTTTCTCTAGGCACTTTTAAGACCACAAAATGAATGTCGATGGCAAGCCCAAACTTTGGGTTGGGTCCCCCAAAAAGTAATTGCCCCGGGTCCCAAAAAGTTTTTTTTCTCCCAAATATCTTTCTGTACCCCCCGATCAGGCTTCAGTGAAATGAATATCAGCACTTCTCGGCTACGGCCACCCAAGAATTCTGAAGTCAGCGCAACGTGTTGCTAAAATATACATCAAGAAAAGCACGATCTCCTATGCAACACCTGCAGTCACTGCACATACTCGACACATTCACTTGGCCGTCGGCTGGCGGTGGGGCGAACGGCGGGCGGACGGGCGGGCGGCGGGTGGCAGCGAGCGTCTACGCCGCCACCGTCGTCGCCGAGAGTCTCGTTGTCGCTCTCGAGCCTCCAGCCGGCAGAGCGCCGAGGAACTTTCCAGCGGACGTAGTGAAGTGCGGCGCGTGCTATCCGTCAGCCTCTGACCACGTGACACGAGGTAAGAGCGTCTCTTTCCAGAGACCGGAGTGCTGCGTTATTTTCGTACGTGTGAACGATCGAGACGGAAGTCAAGTGATGCGTGCACACTTCGCAGAGAGAGGAGAATAGTGTTGTTCCGTGGTTCGGGAGAAAGTTTTCGAGGTTATGTGCCTCCCGGTAAATAATTTTGTTTCGTATGAAGATGTGAGAGGTTAATTATGTAGTAATAAGCGTTACTTGCAACGCTCTAATTAAGCGCAGTGATAAGAAATATCTGTCGACGTTTTTTTGACGTCATATTTCATATACAGAAGACAGTTAATTTTGTAATACGAAACCACAGACACAGTGATGAGAAATATTTACGGAATTTGTCGACTTGTTAACATTATTTTTCATATCGTTTTAAATCAGATGATTTAATTTCACTAGTAATTAAGACAAAGTGAATTATAAAATGGTTTCGAAATTCTGATGAAGAAATGGTGATACGAATATTTGTGTTTCAAGATAAAGTGTGAATTCATTTCTAGTATCAGTAATATTACTGGAGAAAAATTCCTTGTGTTTTTATATCGAGAGGTTATCGATTCTCTTCCAGAGGAAAATTAATTTATTGCATGAAACGCCTCGGGGAAATTAATCTCTGGTCTGCGAACTTTAAAATTTGTCCTGGAAAAATATGTCATAATGAAATAATCAATGGGTTACACATATCAATCTATGATTGCTTTGAACAGGGCAACGCATTTTCCAGTTTTCCAAAACAAACTATTCAGTATGTGATTATAAAATGGGTCAAGAAATATGCGTATCTTTAATACGAAAATGTTCATGGAACATAATTATATTCATTTGTGTTCCAGATACATTATCATCAATCGTCTTGCATACTAATGTTGTTTTAACAGTTTCGTAGTAATGAATTGGTGACTAGTTTGCTACATCCGTATGATTGGTTGAACGGTTCATGTTACAAACTTTCCCAGAAATCACAAATTGCTTCCCTGTTCGTTTTTCGCTCGGACAAGTGTCTCGGGTGTCAAAGTGTCCGCGGAACGAAAGCGCAGGTAATTAAACCGTGAAGCCAAAAGCTGTAACTCACCTTTCGAGCACCGCGATTCCTATCGTATCCCTCTCTCCCCCAGCAGCCTTTCAGTAGCAGGTCGCCCTTCTCTTTAACGATACTTGCACAGAACACGCGAGCCGAAGTCATGCTCACTTCACTATAGGCCACGAATTTAACTTGGTGGGTTTCTTTCCAGTTTCATTGACATATAATGGAACCTCTTTAATCCGACACGCTAGGGAGGCTTATAAATCTTTCCGGACTATTGGGTTCAATGGGATTTAACAATGAATGAACGACAGTTATATGTTTTTATCATTTTGTTTATTTACTTATCGTTTCTATTAAAAACAAAAAAATGTATAACTTTGTTTCTAAGAATGGATCTATCGTTCACAAATTAAGACAAATGTCAAGGACGTGACTTGATCATCAATTAAAAACATCGATTTACAGAACATGATAGTAGAATACCGGTCTGTCTAAATTTCATAGACTGATGGGAAAGGTGACGTGGATCATCCGTAATTAATTTAATTTTAACTTACCCTAAATTTCTTTTAACTTTGGAAATTGACAAAACATCCTTTTCATTAATAATGTCGAGATTGAGAAATATTAGTCATAAAAGGAAATACGACAATTGTAACTCACAATCTGTAATGAGGAAACTGGAAACACTTAAACATTAATTACATATTGTCCATAATTACTATTGTGATTTCATTAAATTCTGCTTAATCATGACAAAGGAAGTAGAAGGTTAACGTAATGACATTTTGCCAAGCATCAAGGATAGATGATAGGATAAAAAATATGAACTAACATTCTCACTTTCCTCTCGCTTATATCTTCAGTCAGTATGAACGATGTTGAATATTCCTGGATTATTTCCCATGGCATTAATGATTGAGCCTCCTAAGAACTAACGTTTTCTTTTTCTAATGTTTGTTTTGTACTTACGTAAGAAGACAAGAACAACGCGTTCGAGTCATGGTCGTAGTCTATCACAAGAAATACAGAACACACAAATGTGACCTCGAACTTACTTTGATAAGAGAACATATGAATATCCTTCCTTCTTACAGACAGTGGTACTAACCTGATTCGTCCATACTCAATTGATAAGGCGTTGTAGGGCTCAGTATAATATTGAACCTCATAATCTTTTCTATCTTTATTTATATCAAAATGAGTCGTTTTATTTATCAAGTCAACTAACACCTTCAAATGTATTTCATGAAGAAATATTTTTACATCTGCTATTTCTTCAACTTCAGATGCACCCTAAAGTATCATAAGGAAAAAGCGTAATATGAAACCACTAGTGTAATCCTTCTTAGTTTAATTTAATGCGATGGCAGCCAAAACGTTCAGCTATAAAATTGCCGGTGTCACGTACACGATTTCAATTATACTGATAAATTCTCTTTAATTAGTGATGTAATTTACTAAACACTTGGTAAAACGATGATACAAGTCATAAAAAATATCGTTCCACACTATCAAAACTCCATTACATTTATTGAGTGCCCATCAGTATACAGTTTCACATGACATTAACATTTGTCTCTTTCATTAAACACTCATTCAGACTTGTGAAATAAACCCAGCTGTTTATTTATTAGTCTGTGTATTGTGATCAAACTGTATGAAATAATTAATGGCCAAATGTGCCCGGGAGAATTCCATGTGCTCGTAAATGTGTTGGTGCGAACCGTTGCATCTTTCTACTTAAAACATAAGCCAAGATGTGTCGACCTGTGACCTCAATTGGTGCGCTGCGGTCGAGGTAAGACATACGAGAGCGTCCTTGACCTCACTGGTTGCAACGGAGACCGGTCGGCGCTCATGGCGAGAGACACATGCCCAGCGCGCATGCTTCAACAATATTCTTTGCTCCGATTCATACCTCAGGTCTCTAATACCTCTAATGTCCAATTGTCATGCGTGGATTTAAAAGGTTGCAGTACACAAAAATGAGGAATTGTTGTGTATTATCTTTGGTATGAAGTTTCGAGTCTATTTTGCAATTTTTTTCGGAAACAGTCATTATTGTTAATTACAATGTTAAATTATCGATCGAAGGAAAGTATATACTGATGCTTACAATGTTGGGCTTACGAAGTCAAACTGTCCCGCTACCGATCCCGAAGGTGCCCAAGGGTAGAGCTTCGCAATTACAAGACCACGGCTCTAGGAGGATGACATTCGGCCGCTTTGACCCCAGACTAGACCCGGTACTCATTTTACTCCAGGCTGAATAGGCCTGGGAGTCAGTCTGGATGTTGTGATGTGATAAAAAATCTTGTTGGCCTTGTACTGAATATCTTTTCTTCGTAGGGGTTGCCACGGGAGTAGTACCATCTTATACATAGTTTACTGAAGCGTAAGACGTAATTTTAAAGCGAAAGCAACCAACAACTGTAGAAAGTTTTGCGTTCACTTTAGCTCGAGAGAAAAATTGCTATACTTTCGACGACAGAAAAAAAAATTGCAAAGGATTTAAAAATACTTAAACATTTTAAAAATTATTTCAAATGACCCTGTAAGTTGAGGGCTTTCTCCTGACTGCGAAAATATTGCATGTTTGAGTTAAACCGTACAATTTGGTTTAACTCGTACAAAAATCATTTTCACGCTCTAAGAATCTATTAACTAGCCTCGACGTATCTTAATATTCCCAAATAAATTTTGCGATATTGTCAATGAAAATATTTTTGAGTTAAAACGATGCTGTTTTGATAAATATTTATTTGTTTTCTTTATTTATGTCATATGACGAGGTCCAAGC
Source organism: Laupala kohalensis (assembly GCA_002313205.1). Taxonomy (NCBI): domain Eukaryota; kingdom Metazoa; phylum Arthropoda; class Insecta; order Orthoptera; family Trigonidiidae; genus Laupala; species Laupala kohalensis. Next base: position 118,113 of record NNCF01126936.1, read on the forward strand.
AAATGAACCCGAACTTCCATCTAACCGTGACTTGGTTTAGGGAATTGGGAAGGGGAGATGAATATTATTTAAAACAATAAATAGTGTATTAGTAATACAAAGCGCGAGGACTAACTTTCTTGACTGGGTCCAGAGTGTCTTACGAAGCTACTTGAAAATGATACCGCTTCTTTAACATTTTTCTCTCGGTCGAAGATAAATACATTATTTTCACCATGAGTAGGTCCACGAAAGTAATAGTTGTGAAACGGGTATAATAGAGCAGTATCAATAGAACTACGTATTCCTCACTGAGTATGCATCACTGTAAGTAAAAGAACGTTTGATGAAAAAAATACAGTATCTGAAGGATGCCTAAAAATTATACCTCTAAATTGCAATTAACAATTAATTCAAAAAACTTGATAAAAGAACTAATCTCGTCTTATTTGTCATATACATCCGCTTCAATTCCATGAACAAGCTAGTTATTTTTTAAAACAATTTTCGTTTGTTTTCAGTTGTGCCTCGTCGTCATCAGGATGTCATTCCAATTACATCCGGACGAAGCGACGAAATTCTAGGATGTTTTCGCTAATGCAATCTTACGCCACGAAAACCTTCAAGAGTTTGGTCAATATTTGTTTCGTGACCATTTGTATAATATTCAGGTTTATTCTATAGAATACAGCGACTGTGACGATTCATGAAAACACCAAAATATATATTAATTGGATCTTTGTGATAATGAGTAATGGTTTAGTTCAAAACCAATATCACGCTGCTATGTAATTAGACATTTTTTTTAAAACATGTGAGATATGATTTGTTCGTTTTCTTTTTCGAACTCTTCGAAATCTTTATTGAGATTCAGATGTTGCGTGCATGCGAGAATAATTATTTTCTTCTTGAATAATTGCATTTCTGAGATGTTTGCACAAGAATATTCATTTTGATCTGACAACTTTTTTTTTTTTCTTTTTTGCGGGAGAAAAATTAATATTTTCTTTTATACTTTATAGAAACGAAATTAAAATAACTTTGCATAGAAGATATCTAATCACTTATATATTACGAAATTTAAATACGAATGTAATTTTTGAGTTTCCTGAAGCAGAAGAGTAAATTTGGATTTTCTTCTGCAGGTCAGCAGCTTTTGACTGTCATTACAGCTTCGTCTATTACATTCTAATTCAGTACTTCCAGCTATTCATTCAGATTCATCCCAATAAGTATAATTATTTTAGAAGTTTTTTGTATGATAGGTTCTTTATACATTTCTTATACATTTCGCATTTTAAACGCTCGTGTAGGACGGAGAGAAACTGCTTTTTAATTTATGAGCTATACAAAAATTTGACATTTCTTTCTCTCACAACTAAATATTGTAACTATGCATACAAAGTAACTATTAAACTCGTAAATAAGAACTAGGGATAATGCGTATGGGGAGTTTGTTGCAACGATTGTAAGAATTGGGTTCAATATTTAAATAGGATTTAAAAGTAAAATTTCTACATACGACCTCTTTTAATTGTGTAATTCTTGTTACGGATATAATATTAAAGAAATCGCACATGATTGTGATAAAGAAAATTACTGATATATCCACGTGTTTTCAATCAATTATGTGTGAGGAAGTAATTATACTGAATAATGTTGCGTACCAATACACAAATCTGCCGCCATACTATTCTTTCGTATAATGCAAGTCTCTAAAGTAGTACAGCGAGTTTGATAATCTTTCCTTCTCATACACAAGTGATTTTCTTTCACCGTTTAAATATTCTTTTCAGACTCCTCTTATCCATTCACAGAAGGACTCTAAATTGATGACTTCAACAAAGAGTCAAATGAAGGCATTGAGTCGCGTCCATTGAATGCGACGTGTCGCAGAATAAATAGTACAGTCTTCATCCGTTGAAAGAAGCAAAGGGTCCGTCACCCAGGAACTCTCACAATACATCATTTCACTCTCGTAGAGAATCTCGCTTTTCAGAGATGAACTGCTCTATACGCAACTCCACTGCAAATTTTCAAAGCTATTTATATTTTATAAGAAAATGTGTGTACCTAAAGCGAACATCGTTAAATTATATTTCATGAGTCGCTATGAATAAAATATATTTTTATTGATGTGAAAAAATGTAGAAGAAAAAAGTGATTTATAAATAACGAAACCCTTGTGTTTTAGTTTCATGATTAAGGTAGTTAAGTCTTGTACCCCACAGACAACTACCGTAGCAGAGTAGGTCTACCTAATGTAACACGGTTCTTTTCTTAATTATCGCAATCTCTTGAAATAGGTTCTAGAAATAGAAATGCAAAGAATTTTCAGTTCGATAATGTCTATCATTTTTTAAAATATTATTCCACCACTATTGAGAGCCACTAGTATCTTATTGCTTTTGCATCTTCGATGTCTACACCTATTTGCCGAAACTGTGCAATATCTGACGAAACGGCTGGGATGAATTCACATATCACATTAATGTTGTTATTACTGGTACAAGATGTCACATTGAGTTCTCGTAAAACAAGATATAACACACATCACTCTGTGCTCTAATATTGTTATAACAAATTGTATGTCGAATACAATTTCGCTACGACAGTTATCTTGTATTTTCGTAGGGTGGAGTAAAACCGTTACCTTCGAAACGTCATCATCACCCTTTTCCCTTTTACATTCATGATTCCCTCACCATAACTTTCTTGTTTCCTCCACTTAATTCCCCATATGTTCTTTGTTATATCATCCAGGTCCTTCCTTCCTCCACCAATTTATGGCAACAGTACAGGAGTGATATGACACGGCGAGGTTCCCGCTCCAGTAAAGGAGCTGCTTGTTAAAGTGTTACGTCTGAAATGCATCTCTAAATATTTCTCAAGTATTTTAAACTCATTACTCTTGTTTTCACTTGGCGTAGCTGTTGTAGTCTTTCTATTCATGAGGGGAAGAAGGGTCGATGATGGAGGGCATGATGATGCGATATGAGAACAAATATTTTTTTGCTGAATTTTTTTTTTTGAATCCGCCTTTGCCTTAGGGCCCTTGATCGGAATTGATGGGATGGTCCCTTGCTTGCTTCCGGAGAGTAAATTAGTTTTTTTTTCCCCACGTGGTCATACGCAGTTTGTACTGTTTTTTGACAATAAATTTATTATTATTATTATCAAAGGAACGGGTTGAAGCGTGTAAGAGCGAGTAAGTAAAGCATGCACAGAGGGGAAGAGAGTTGGATATAAGAGACTGAGAGGAATGAAACAAGACGATGTGAAAGAGAATGCAGTGGAACAACAAACAAAGTAGGATAAAAGATGAGAAATGACGTATCACCGAATGTTGAGATTATCTTGAATATTCTCTTTTTACACGAACAGTATAAGTGAAATAAGGGGTCCCGAAGAAAGAAACGTAAGTATAAATTTATAGCACGAATGAGATGATCCAAAATCAAAACAAAAATATGATAGAAATCAGGCATGTAACTCCAGCCGGAAGGGGCGATGGAAGTAAATTTTACCCAACCACAAAAAAGAGATTAAACTTTTTTAAATAATATACGTTATATGATAAAGTAATTCAAATATGTTATATAGATACTACTTTAGGCTGTATCATTTAACAATTAATCTCTGTTGTGATTAGCTGCAACATAATTAAAATACTGTCTTCCACCGAATGACGACTCATCTGTGTACACTCTTTAAAGCAAACCCTATTTACAACCCTGTATTTAACTAATATAACATTTTAAAACATTACTTTCGCCTTATAAATTAAAATTAATAAGTTAACTACAGTATTGACATTAAATAATTTGTATTCAAAAGACTCTGAAGAACCTTTGAGTTCACATAATTACTTAAACTTGCTTCTCAAATTCTCAATCAGTTACCTAGGGAGAGATGGAAAGCAATAATTTTTATCAGACCTATATACTCGATCAACGTAAGTCTTCAGCTTGCCATATTCCAAATCGTTCAGCGATGACTCAGTGGTAGCGAATGCGCTGCCTGCGTACTGCTGATTGGGTTAATATGGATTCGATTTCAAATAAAAAAGATAATTGTTCTCCAAAACAACACCTGAGAATATGGTGTAGGTTCTGAAGGAATAGTATTTTTGAGCTGCTTATTACTTTAATTCCCATTCACCTCTTCTAGTCTTTTAAGCATTTTACTTCCTTGTGTTTTTTAGAATAATATTGTGAGCCCCCCTCAAACAACAATGCAATTTCTCCACTTCTTTGATTATGAAAAGATCATTTTCGAAATTTCCTTATTCTAGGGAGATGTATGGACGATTTATTTTTTCAATAACTCGTGAAACAAATAAAATGCATAACTTGAGAAGCGGTTTTGATATTTGAGTAATGGGAGTTTATCATAAAAAATGTATCATCAACTGCGTCCTTGGACAACGGTAAGATACAGGCATGCAAGTTCCACTGTCCGCAATACCTGGATTCAAAGAGATTATTCCATAAAAATTGTTAGAAGAAAAAATTAATTGGAAGAGATCCATCAAATTGATTGGTAGAAAGTATTGTAATGAAGGTTTAATTTTAAAACTTTGTGGAAACTTATTGTGGAATAAATAGGAATTGCGGATGACAGAAGATATTCCTGACTTATTTAGTAAGTTATTCTATAAGATGTGCACCATCTCACATTGTCATTTTATAGTTCTTGTGAATTAGGCCCGTTTTATCAAAAGTGAAAATGACATTTCGTTTTCACGAAAAAAACAAGTATAATGTACTTTCAACGTTTTAGATAAATAGGAGTAATATTACTCACAAGATAAAGTGAAAATCAACGAAATTTCAAAACTGAAAAATGAGAGACATTTTTGCGCAAATTCGTTATATGTCATATTGCAAAACGAGAGAGACAATTCTTTTTTTTTTCTTTTCTTTTTCTTGTGGTTCACTTAATCTTAAAGAGAAGTGATTTGTATATCGAGGTGGATTAAGTAAATTCTCGGTCGCGGCGAAGGAAATGAATTTTGCCTCTCAGAACCTGATTTGCTGGGAGTGTAGCAAATGTTGAACGAAGTGCTAAGCTCCAAGCTTGTGGAGCGACAGCTTCGAAGACGAATGATAATTACGGAGCGTCATCTGCTCATGGAAGACGAACGACCAACTCAGACTCATTATGAACGAAAAATGAAATCTCCCTATCTCCATCTTTGTTACCCATGTCACGATGTTTTGGCAGTTTTTATTTTATGTCCACCAGGTGGCACTGTCAGATTCTCCTTCAGATTTTTCGTTGATATTTCGCTAAAGATACTTCGTGTTTTGAAAATTAGAGATGGGGCAGACTACTGCTTATATCGGAACCGTAGTTTCAAAAATACAACCCGAAACCGAAAAATATTCGATTTTTGCATTTTTTTAACATGATTTGTTTACATAAGAGAATGGCTGTCTAAAAATGGAAACAAGCGTAGTCCAAAGAACTATGAACAAAAATTCACTAATTGTTCCCAAACACAGTAACGAGGAATTTTTAAAACACCATTGGCATCTAAAATATCTTAATAATCTAAAATGCTTTATCTGAGTTAGGGGTCGACCAAACACTACATAACGTATCTTTATTCGGAGAGCTTTTTATCCCATTACACTGAACTGCGACGGGGGAGGAGTCTTAGTTTTATAAGAAGTGATTTCAGTGTTATATCCACGTTGACTGAAGTAAAGTTGTCGAGTATTCACGAAACTTCGAAATATTCACCGAAGGAGTTCTAATTAATTAATTAATCACTCTCAGAACAAATTTTTACTGATGGACGAGGCAGGGGCGGATCCAGCAAGTGATCTTGGGGGTGGGGGGCAAACTTTGTCAACTTTTCTCCGCCCCCCCCCCTCACCACGATAGTTTCGTCTTCCGCGGAATCACCCATTTTATTAATAATGAAAATAAAATACATTTATGACAGCGGAAGTATTTATTTTGTTTTCAGTATTGTAATTGCATTTGCTTGGTTCTTTTGAAATGCATATACAATTGCGCATGTCTGTAAACAATAATATTGCGCTGCATATAAAATTCCTTTACCATACAGGACGAAATGCAATGGAAAAGATAAGTAGTGACAAGTAATGTAAATTCCGGTTATTTTAACTAGAAATAGGGTTCTAGATATTGTGAATCAAATGAAAAACATATTTAGCTAATTGAAGTCGCTCCTTTATGTATTTTACGAAGTCAATTCAAATTCCCCTTGGATCCGACACCGGGACGAAAACAGTCATTTTGTGAATTTAAAACTTGATAGTAAATTTAGATTTTTGTTTGATTCTTTCTTTGATCACATTATTAGTCCATTCATTGACGGTAAAATCCTCTATTGCCTCCGAATTCTTTCGGACTGTATTGATTTTGATGAAAATTTACATATAAGATTATCTAACCCTCCTCTTCAAAAGTTGTGTGTTTCTGAAGTGTGCTTGTATTTTTGAGGGGGTGAAAACTACCCTTATTGACAAAAAAATTAAAAACTATAGATTTAAGCGTTACTTAGATTGAAATCATGTTTTAATGTGTGAAATAAACATTTGCTCATCTTATGAAATATATTTTATGATATTTTGCAATTTTTTAATCCTTTATATAATTAACTANAAACATTTGCTCATCTTATGAAATATATTTTATGATATTTTGCAATTTTTTAATCCTTTATATAATTAACTATTAAAAGAAATTCTCATAAAACAGTAATTTAGAACAACTTATATTTCAGTGTTACATTTCTAATAATTAAAATTTCCCCATTGTTTATAATGTTATTTTTCATATATTTCATTGTTTCAACCCTAAGAAACCACCCCTTATGATAAAATTGATGAAAAAAGTAATTTACAACAGCTTAAAATATTTCAATGATGCATGTGTACTCATTTTAAATTTCCTCACTGTATATAATGTTATTTCTCCAATATTGCGATGTTTCAACCCTTAGAAACCACCCCATATGATGAAATGTATGAAAAAAATATTTTTCAGTTGTTTGACTTTTTAAATAGAGCGTTTATAATAAATTAAATTGTCTTTGTATTTATAATACTTTTTTTGATTGATTGCAACGTTCAACCCTTAAAAATTACCCTTTTATGACGAAATATTCGAAAAAAATAGTTTTTAACAGCTTGAAATATGTACTTTTTTTTAAAATGAGGCATCTTAATCCGGTCAAACTCCCAGAACATATTGTTAGTGCCTAAATAAAGTTAACTATAAATGTATTACATTTAATTTTAATTCTTGCGGTAAAGCCATTGATTTCATTGCTGACTTTTTCTACGAGAAATTGAGACGACCACATTGTTTTTACAATAACTCCGTTAGTTTTCACCCCAATGACTTTTATCATAGTTGATTTTAAAGGTCTTTTTAAGTACTTAAAAAAATCATTTGCGTTTTTCCTGAAAAATATTCCGTTTTTACGTTTTTTAACGTTGAAAGGTTCGACTCCAGTTTTCGACGAACAAACCCTCCCCTTCAACAAGCTATAACTCAGTTAGTATTGCATGTACAAAAATAAAAAATAAACCGATCGATTTGTTGTTTTTATAAGCTTCATTTATGTTCATCATAATTTTTTTTGTTTAAACGTAAGGTTTTTGAGTTATTTCTGAAAAACCGTTCATACACACGAGTTTTTAGGTAAAAAATAATTATTTTCCATCGCAAATATCTCGAAAAATACTGACTTATCGATCCACATAACATTTATTGCTTAGAACTAACCCCTCTATTTCTGCAATCTTTTCACTGTTGATTTATTCTTTTAAAAGCAGCTAAAGGTATGGAAATCTTTACGTTCTTGAGTTGCTATTTTGATTCCCTATGATTTGTTGTATTTTTCGCTATGTGAAATAATTGTGTCAAAACAAAAAAAAAACCCGCGAAAATTTCTCCACATAAGCTCATAGTAATTTTAAGTCTAGTAATTCGAAATTTTGCTCCGTAAGGGCATAAAAATTCATCGCTACTAAATAGAGTATGGTTTAATTTATCATTTGAAACATTTTCTTGGAGTATTTAAGCTTAGTCGCTCTGACGGATATAATTCCTAAAAGAATACTTTAACTTAATAATCGGTGAATATAGTCTTTGTACTCATCCATTCTATGAGAACACAGGGCAATGAGTAACGAATAATTAGTTTGTCTCCAGAAAACAACAATAATTTTCGTAATATAAGGAATTAAATTCGCGTTGACTGAAGTCAAGTTGCCAACTATTCACGAAATTTGGAAATATTTACCCAAGTATTTCTTATTAATTAATAATTAATTCTACTGTTTTTTATATTAGATGAGGACGATTATTTTGTGATTTTAAATTGTTTTTAGTTTATTTAGACTGTCGTTTGACTACTTCTTCGTCAAGAATTGCATTATCTTCAGTCACGTGATGCGGCTGCCATTTCCGTTCGATTTGTATTTTCCACAGATTTTGGGAATTATTCTTGTAAGTGCCCTGTAAGATGTAAAAACCTTAACGTCATTGCGTTCCTATTTCCATTTGCTATTTTTAGTAAGTTTTTTTTCGTTGTGTTAAACAGGTAGAATTTAAAAAAAACATAAGCTCGCGAAAGTTTATCCATGTAAACCCATAGTAATGTAAAGTCAAATAATTCAAAATTTTGCGGTATGAGAATTCATCACCACTGGAGTTCATGGTTCAAACAATCATTTAAAACATTTTCGGAGGACACTTAACACTAGTCGCTCTGACGCATATAATACCTTCAGTGGGGTGTGGTTGCAACGAATAGTTTGGAGGGTGTAGGAGGTATCGTTACACGTCCGTTATGGACGGGACGGAGGAGTTAAAAATGAAGTTTGGTTAAAATGGACCGAAATTTGTTCACCATTTTTGTTTGTGTTAAATTTTCATTTTATCATCTCCACTATTGTAAAACGGATGCAGAAAATTATTTATTTAGATTGACTTTAATCTTCGTCTATTTACATTCATACTGGCGTTATTTATTTACCTATTCGTAATTAACACATGTGGAGGTCAACAGAGAATTTTATATATATATATATATATATAT
>NNCF01126936.1:141254-207832 GCA_002313205.1 Laupala kohalensis
CCATCAATAGCCCATGGGCAGGGGCGGATTTAATGTTTATAAAAGAATTATTTAATAAATGCGTACTGTTAACCATTTATTATTCAAAATAAATTGTAGACATTTGTACAGAAAAAATTCGAGATAAATAAAACTAGTTTTTCCCCAACAAATTGTATTAACTACGAAAATGTAAGTTCAGTTGTGAAAAACGTATCGAATCGCATGTCATTCTTCACGATCACTATTTCAAATAATAGTTCTGTAATATTTTTTTGTAAGTTCAGTTGTGAAAAAAGTATCGAATCGCATGTCATTCTTCACGATCACTATTTCAAATAATAGTTCTGTAATATTTTTTGTAGTATATGTTTATAACTTGAGTCCTCGTTTAGATACACATGTTAAATAAGAACTCTCGATTCCTTACTCTTAGAGCCTACATTTTCTCTAGATCGGGGAGTACTGCCCTTTTCTGTGACGACTAAATCCTCCCCCCACCCCTTCTTAGAGATTCGTGTATTCGAAGGCGATACTAGAAAACGCTGTCACGATTCGAGAGCAGCACTGCCAAGGGGACGACCCCAAACGGCGACGTCGGTGTAGTGCTCGCAGCCGTCGCTACGCAGCGCGCTAGGGCGGACACATTGCGACGTATCGCGGATGAACGCCGCAGGGTTGCGCGCAAGGCGGGCAGAACGAACGTAGAGGCGGGAAAAACGAGAAACTGCAAAAGAAAATCGAGTTCACACATTAATTATGGCGAGTCATTTAAATGGCAATGCATTAGCGTTGCGAGGATCCATGAATAAAAAAGGTTACAGTAGGAGAAATGTGGAATCTTTTTTCGAGTATTCACGTGTGGGCCAATCTACGTCAAATCAACAGTTTAAATAGATTTTTCACATGACCATCTCAGATTTTGATAGAATTTTGAAGGGAAGTCGCCATAATATAGATTAAGAAAAGTACCGAGTATTGTTGTATAATTTCATCCCGTTTGGAACTTACAATAATGTAAAGTTTAAACAAAACGGTTCTACACAACTTTTGAATTGCTCCTGAAGCTCTCCTAACTGAGATAGAGAGCTATTGTATTGAGATAATGTATCGGACAGAGGGCTTCAATGTAACCTTTGACTCACACTGTCTGAAGTTTGCTTTTCCACGGGGTATAAAAACCTTTCTGTGGGTGTAGTGGCATGGCGTCTTGAATGGGTAGAGTTACGCTAGGTCAGCCCCCGTAGCAAACATATGACAACACCGCGCATTCGCTCTATGGATTACATCTCGTTAGTACTCTTTCGCTGCGAGCTCTGTAACAGTATTTCTTCATTTCCCTGGTTTCCACTATAGAGACTCCATTCATATTTTACTTTCTCATATACGTAGTATATAGAAAGTATTGTAATCGTGAAAAAATTCGAAACTTTTTTGCGGAAATATCAGTTTTGATGACCACTGATTCCGAAAAAGTGTTTTTTGGCATAACATCCGTCCGTCTGTGCACAGCGATTCTGAGTAAATGGATGATCAATTTAATTCACATTTCGTATTTAGGATAGAGTTTACTTGTTGTCGATGCACGTGCTATGACTTTGTTATTGCGTTAAAACAAAGAGCACTTCATTTGAAGGTCAAAGTACATTTTTGAATATTTTTTAAAAACTGGTCCAACGATTTTTTACATTTTTGCTGCGTGTTTTACTTTACATGACGTCCATGATTGATACATTCATTGCAAGCGTCTCAAAGAATCGGATCAATTTTAAGATTCAGCCTTTCTCTTACGTCTACCTTAAGACAAGTACTTACGAAGACTACGGTCCTCGCGACGAAAGGGAAGTAACGAGGTGTGCCCAATGGAGCGAAAGTACGGTGTCGTCATACCATTCGAGACAGAATGCCACGGCACCCACACAAAGGCTGCTCCAAACCGTTGAAAAGCTGACTTCAAGATGTCAAGCCTTCTTCCCGTCAAATATGTTATATGAATTCGGTTCTACGTATCGGCTGTTCTAGATGTGATCATCCTGACGTAAACTCGCTTAGATCTGCTGATATGAGTAAAGCGTCCTTGTGTCTACGGTGAGAGGAAGAGTCGACAATCTCGCTATACTGAATTTGGCTCCTCGGCCTTCACATGGTCTTTAGATTCCCCATTCCTTTTCTTTCGCTGCGAGAACTGTAATTTCAATATCGTAAGATTCTTATTTTTCCGCGGTCGCGTTCTTCGTCATTTCCCCGTCAATGACTCGAAACCCGAAACCAGTGGGGATACCATTCCCTGAATGGCAGACGCCTGGGAGATTCCCCGTGAAAATTGTAGCAGGTGACAAACATCGGCAATTCTATCTCACGGCGCGATTAACACAGAAGACGTGTTCGCCACAATCTAATGCTTTAATCTGTCATTATTCAGAATTATTTTCTCCATAATAACATGGTTATTGTCCAGTACTTTCGATATGAAACAGGCACGTTGGACGGAATATCCCAGGAGGGTGCTCTGAACCCCTTCCGAAATTTTGTATTAAAAGTATTGTAAATGGGTAAAAATATTAATACGCAATAAACTCATTAAATAACTAAACGAATCAAACAACTGAAAAAATTACAATATTTTAAGAACAAATTACCTTTAAGTTAAAACCAATAGATTTTTGGAGAGAAGTCTGGACATCCTCAGAAATAAATTTCTGTATACGGGCNAATACAAAAACGTTTCTCAGTTTGGGGCTACATCTTTTTCGTTATTTTATTTTATGTCAATGTTGGATGATAATGAGTGGTCGTGAAAAAGAATATGGTGTTAAATGAAAGCAAAAATGTAAATTCCCTGAAGACCTCTATTTTTCATACCCTGTAATTTGTTTTGCATAGTACATTTGCTATAAAGAACCGACTATTGAACCATTTTTAGTTCATGATATCACTTTAAGGTATTCACGCATGGATCAATGCATGAAGTATTCATGCGTGGATCGTTATTGGTAGTCATGGTTTTGGGATCTTAAGAAAGATCACTTCGTAATGTGAACTACGAATCGTTATTTGCTTCACGATTCATGATTGCTTGGACTGGGTTTTATACTGTGGTTCTTTAAAATAGTCGACTATTCTTTTGGATTTTTTTAGTGAACCACTGGGCCCTTATATCAAAGGGACCATTCATAAATTACNTTGCTTGGACTGGGTTTTATACTGTGGTTCTTTAAAATAGTTGACTATTCTTTTGGATTTTTTTAGTGAACCACTGGGCCCTTATATCAAAGGGACCATTCATAAATTACGTAACGCATCCCCTCGGGTTATCTGATACCGTTACACGACAGTTCGGTGGGGTAAAGGGGATGTTAGCCTTGTTAAGAGGGTATGTTTTACAGGGCGCTTTTAACATTTAAGTGTGTCTCTGGAATCTATGAAATCAACCACTCAAAAAGAGTGCAGTCACGAGGAACGAAAAATAAGTCAGAGTTTCAAAATTTGTCGGAACATTTTCCGATTAACAAAACTTCAATAATTAAAAACATTTCATATAATATAATACATAATACACTTATCGAGGTAGTACGTAATTATGAAAGTTAGTTAGTGGTACGTAATTATTGGGGAAGGGGGTAAGTGGTAATATTGCAGGTCCGTTATGAAAGGGAAGTGTTCAAAAATTGAATTTTTTGAGTTGCGCAACTTATGAACGGTCCCATATCCTAAGAGAGGAAGTTTTTAGAACGTATCCAGCCCAATGCGAAAGAAAATTGTATTAGCCAATGTTGCTTTTTGGGCATTTCAGTGATTACAGTAAACTTTCATGGGTCAGGGCAAGAGAAATGTGAAATGTCTCCCGCATAATTTAACCTAGCAAAAACGTTTTATTTAAAACTTTGTTATTTTCAGTGAATTATTAGTGCTTATTATATGAAAATTCCGTAGTTGATATTAAGGTAATCTGAATGTATGGAAGTTTGTGTATTTTTTTCTAATTAGAAGATTCATGAATTAGTCTCAAATTCTCTTTTTATATAAATTTAATACGTTTGACGTTGATGTAATTAACGAATTAATAGTAATTTACGCTTACTTTTAAATTCAATATTATATCATATACATTTGGTGTTATAGTATATGAAAATAAACATCAACTTCCATCTCTTCACCAAGTACGGGAAACCTTCCTTGAAGAAAATGCATAAGGGTTACTCCCAGATTCCTTGGTTCCTAAAAGGTTAATTGTTGAGCTTAGAAAGCGGTTTGCTTTCTTGAGATAATAGACAAAATTTCGGAAAATGGAAGGGTTTATTCAATATTTATAGCCAAGTTAGGATTATGAAGGAAGTTTACGTCGGCATGCTAAGAGACCAGGTCTGAGAGTAGACGGGCTTAGTCCCCCCACAAGAGAAGCTCCTGAATTCATTAGTAATGCATTGTCTCCTCGGGCGCAGAGGACGCAGGTGAGGAAAGGATTTTAGAGCGCAGAGGCGGCGGATTTTGGGCCTAAACATAAAGCGATTGCTATCGATACAGCAGATTAAGCACTGAGCACACGCTAAATGAGGAACTTCCTTCTCGTGTGCAACATAATTTACTTCATTTTATTTATTTTATTTGATCACAGCTACAATAACCACCTTGTCTGAGAACAGTGTCTTTACAAGGATCTTTCGTGTTTGATTCTTTCTTTCAATTTAACCTTTATAGCGTCTCTTAGGAACTGGATAGACCACTGCCACGGGGATGCGGACGCTGAATATGCGAAAGGTGATCAATAACAGATGTAACAATATGCTTTTTCTCAAAGAAGGATGATTTTATTCAAGGTTTAAATACATCGTATTGTTTCCCAATTCTTTGGCTATAGAACCCGCTTTTTTCAACGTAATCTCCATTCAATTATGGCCTTACACCCCTTTAATGTCAAAACCTGTATGCCATCATGGTACCACTCTACCGGTCTGTGTCTGAACCACGTTCTTGCTGCATCAATATCTTCCCCATCATTGCTATAGTGCTTTCCAAGGAGTCCATACTTCATTGGAACAAAGAGATGGAAGTCAGAAGGTGCTAGATCCTAGCTACAGGGTGGATGAGAACGAACAGTCCACCTAATATCGTTGTTCGCTGGAGTCTATTTCTGATATATGTATTGCGTCGTGTATACTCCCTAAATCCATAACATGTTGGTGGAAAATAATGTAAACTTCTATGTGACGAAGTAGAAACTCCTGTCCTCCAAGTTCATCACATATACTTTATTTTTCTGTCTCTGCCCCGTAATACGTACAATCCCAAAGGATGAGTTGTTTCACATTAATTCTGTTTCCATTTTTCCTATATGAAGACGGTTCGAAGACATCAGTTTAAAGTTATGTGAACTCGAAAAAAATTCACCAGCCTTCATTTTCGATTTAAAAACACATCATTCATTGTGAGGTTTATGATTTTCAAAGACATTTTTGAGAACATTTATTACGAATGACATTACTTCTTTATTGTGAAGTAACGACAAAATCTAATACACATTACTTTGCTTCGTGCTGCCCCCTCCCAAAACAAAAATTTGAAATGACTCCCCACAAAGAAATGACTATTATGTATGTTAGAATTAAATTAAATAAACCTACATTTTATTAATTTTCTGTAATTAATTTTAAAAGTTTTATCTTTTTCAATCATACCAAAAAGTAGAATATATATAAAACACTTTTGTGTTTTGAAATTACCCTCGCAAAATGATACTATTGCTTATGTGTCACTCTTTACCTATTCATTGTCAAAACGTATTGCTCCAATTAGGTACACTTGAGTAAATCAATAAAATAATGCAATATTACGTACCCTCCTAATTCGCCCCCACTGGTTAAGTTATAAAGCAATAAATACCAGGTAACAAAAATGTGCAGCAGGCTGGTCAATTACATTGTATTTCTTTTAATTTAAATAGATCAATTCGATTATTTAATTTAGAATTTTTAACGTTACTTTTTATTATACTAAAATTTGTCGTGATACCTTCTTTTTCACCGTTGATCATCAATCTTCTTAAACAAATCTAACTCAGATTGCTCTGTTTAAAAAGCTAAAACCCACATGAGACTTCTCATACGCCTTCTAGCCTATCCACGTAGATAGAGAAGTATCTAGTTGAATTCATCTTCTTAGTTGTCCCTCAGGGTATTTGAGTTCAAAAACTTGAATGCTTATTTACATTTCCAGATAAGAATTTAATTTAGCAACAACACAGTTATTTTTGTTTGTTTCAGGTGAGTGAACCTTATCCCCGCAACTTGGGATGTTTAAGGTATGTTCTCTCCAAGTTATCTTCTTTTATTCCACATTTATGTAAGCCGTTTTCTCTATTTCCTTCCGAACACACATTTGTTCAACTTCTTTAGTGATTACAATGAGATGCAACGATAATGGTAAAATATCTTTTAAAAAGTGATATAAGGAAATAGGTGAGAGTGATGCTTGATAAATACTTATAAAGAATAAGTCAATAAAAGCGAACACCTCAGATATCTCTTAAACGAATAAAGTGCGTTTATCACAAACATGAATTACATATTGAAATGATTAGTAGCTTTTTTAGCTGCAGAAGTAGACACTTTTATTAATTTTTCAAGTGGAACTACTTTTTTTTTTCATGGCTTTACCGAGACCCGTGGTTTTCATGGCTTTACCGAGATGACGAATACGAAGATAAATTGTATTACGCCTGGATGAGGTTCTCCGGTGCTGCGTGAATGATTAAAAATGTTAAATAAAATTTAATGGACTTTTAAAAAAGAAAATTTTGTTTGTAGAAATGTCCATCGTACGGGTCGGAGTGAGTGAAGTGCAATACCACACACTGCGCATCGTTGCCAGATTGTTAAAACACCCCCCCCCTCTTCTCTCTTTCTCTGTAAAATACCTTTTACCCTTCTCCAAATATAGTGGAATTAAAACTTGAAAGGCATCGCGCCTGCAGGGAACAGGTGCAATGGGGCTGTCACTGCTTCGACCTAATTAGAAGCTGACGGTGTCCTTCACAACCGGTGTTGACAGAGATGACAGGGTTGTCACTGCAGAGCGTGAAAAACGAGGGCTACATCAAATCCGTGCGAAAATTGCTCCCTACGATAACATCGGCCGTGGAAAATTACGCGGCGAAACGCGGTAATTGGAATGCACAGAGAATAAGATTACTTCGCTGACCTCACTTCCTGTGGCAGCGACTTCACCTCCGACCTCATCTGCTGAATAAAGCCAGTTCCAACAGTGTGAGCGATGAAGACGGGGCAATGACGGACGTGGCGAAACCGCTCCCAGCCATTACCCCACCTCTCCGATTTTCCAGTTTTTTTGTAATTTTACTACAACTACGTTTACGTAACGTTTTTAACTCTAACACCTTTAACTCCAACACCTTTAACTCTAACACCTTAAACTCTAACACCTGTAACTCCAACACCTTTAACTCCAACACCTTTAACTCTAACACCTTAAACTCTAACTCCTTAAACTCTAACACCTTTAACTCTAATACCATTATGAAAACTTTAGTAAGAACAAAGATAGTGATATACCAGTCTCCCGTTCTATCTCGTAGTAAGATTTAATTCTCTCAATTTCTCCCCTCATGTTCGACTCCACGAGGAGCTTCACACCCAGTTCTTGAATGTGAAACTTGAAAATCTGAGGATGTATTATGTTGCAGAACCGTTGGCGAAAGTTGAGCACACTCACTCACGTAGTACCAGTGGCGGATCTAGATCGTAATCAAGGGGGGGGGCTAACCGGGGACATTNATAAATATTACTTTTAAAGAAAATGTATGAAATAAATAATTAACAATTTGGTATTATTAATAACGATAACAATTATTAAAGTTATAAATATGGTATTATTAATTTTATTAATATGTATTATTAATAATATCAATTATTTTATCAATAACAATTATAACAAATAACAATTATTAATCTGGTAACACTTTTACAAAGTATGATATTTTATCAACATCAGTTTTATCTGTTAAGATTTCAGGTCCCCATTGATCCGCCACTGTGTAGTACATGATATTACACGTTAAAGTAGTTGAAAGAAAGATGTTTCTCATGCGGTAAACAGCACGGTGGATTTATTATTACTATTAATTATTATTCCTTTTAACCCATTACCGAGTATTTAGCAGCAATAGTTACAAATAGTGCGGTATACAGCACAGTGAATTTATAGGTGCTCAGAGAAGTGAGGTTTATCTGTTGAAGAGTATGTATTTAGAATGGTATGTATCTGATAGAATGAAATGTTTTCGCGTATACTCGTAAAAGAATTAGTCATAATACATTCCAGGGGCGTATCCAGGATTTTATTTGTGGGGTGGGGGTGATCATCTATATCACACACAAATATGAGGAGAAACACAAAAAAGGACATATTCATTTTAATTTCGGTCGGGGATATTGATCCCCTTTATCCCCCCCACTAGGTACGTCGATGATATATTCCAGCCTTCAACCCAATTCAGATGGAAGAATTAGTGAAAATACTGTTTCCACGAACACAATCTGCACTAATTATCCGGTGATTGTTACGGAATTTTAAAATGCACGGATTGCTGGAATTTCACGGCTGCTAATTTCTTTCTCTCGGTGTTCTCATTTTTTAAAATACGATTTATTTACTTTTTACTTAACTGCTGCGACTCGAGAGCAGTCGATAGAAACTTGAACATTCATTGTGTACTGTCATACGATGTATGAGAGCTACTCTGAATGTCTATTAAGAGCATAAGAAGTTTAAAAGTTATTAAGAAGTTTAAAAGTTATATTCAGATTATGAAAATGGAAAAGAAATTTCCCTTCTCCTTAATAACAGACCGCTGGTTTTTAAGATGTTATACTACATTTTGGAGCAGAAATGTTAATTGGAACCCTACAATTAAGATTTATTTTCATCATCTGAAGGTTTTACATAAATTGTAATCTCCAGAAACTCTACAGTCAACACATAAAAAAATCATAAACACTTCCGAAAAGAAAGTTATTTTAACTACTTTTCACCATCATCAAATATTATGGAGCGAATTATTTTTTGTAAGTTGTTCCAAAGGAGAATCCGACTGGTGCTTCTTGTAAGAAATATTTGTTTTAAACCAATTACCAAAGCATTGCGTTTTGCATCGGCAAATGTTAAACAAAAATTTCGATCTTAAAATATAATATAATTTTTTTCTGACAATAAAACCCTTTATTCAAAATTTAATATTTCTATGTTCATTTTTGGACATATACCACTTCATATAAGTCGAAGTACTGTTGAAAAGAATTATATGTGTAGTTAGAAATAGAATTGATGTTTTACTGCACTGGAAAATGGTTGGTTTATATGGGAGTCACCGACAGAAATAATGTCTAGCCGCGGGTCAAAACTTTTTGCGAACCACTGCTTTAAACTGATGAGACCAGCAGCGTTCCTAGGCGGAGGTGTGGGAGGCAGTGGCGGCGATTGGGAATCAAAAGTGGGGAGACAAAAAAATAATGAACATTTTTATTTAAATTACATATTCTTCATATTTCCACTAATTATGTTTTAAATAGTGAAATAAATCAAAGAAAAGACAATAGGTGACTACTACATCAAGGATGGTGTATTTTTTTATAGTTCATAGTTTTAGACGGTTAAAAAGAAATTTTATCCTGCCTTAAAAAAGTAGGGGGGCGACTGCCCCCCTTCCCTAATCGCAGCCACTGGTGGGAGGTGGTGCTTTCCGGGAGTCTTCGTGGGAGATGGTGTGTTCTGGGAGTCTTTTATTAAATGGGTCTACAAAATAATAAAAAATAAAAAACGTAAACTGGAATTGACATGTGCGAAAAATGAACTCTAATATCCTCCAGTATTATTATAAATGTTGAATGAATAATTGAACTTACTAATTGTACTCAAATTCAAATGCAGTATTTTAATGATACGAGACTGATTCGAACATTAATATGGAGAAAAAAGTCCTGGTTCCCTGTCGCTGGTTCTTTAGTGGAAGGTACATTCAAATTTTCATGTAATTGGGTTTCATTATTCTTTGTTTATCTTTTTTTTTATTTTTTCAAGTGAATGTCTTTAGATCGTTTGAGACTGCGCGAATGCCAGTACTTCCGTGTTCTTACTACGATACTAGTTACAGCAGATGATGACAGGGCGCAGCACTCAACATTACCAGACTATGAAGAAGTTCAAAATTGGCGCCAGTCATGATAAACTTGAATTTAGTAAGATCTGCTGTGATTCAGGATATGAAACGTTCGTGGTGTGGAGAGTGGGAGGAATTGAATTCTTCTATTTGGGTATGTTTATTCTTGAAAGTTGTATCTTTAATGAATGATGTTTCACAAGTGTCATGTTTCGTAATGTCGCATGTACCCTAGCAATTGTTTTAACAGATTGACCAAGTCAACTCACGTGTCTTAGGTTTTATTGTGTTCTTCGTTTCTGTGAGCGATTAAAATGAACTAGTGACATTGTTATGCATTTTATAATGAATTAAATGTGTCTCTTTCTGTTCACTAAAAGGTAATTATAGATACACATCATTTATGACATGTAAATCTTCATTGACGTATAGCCTCTTGAGATGCTGGACATGTGTACTGTTTCCATTTGAAGGACACCAGTGTAGTATATACTTCTAGCGAATGTGTTAGAATATATTTAAAATTGAATTTGGTATTTTCTTGTTATTAGGGTGGGCGTGTTTATTATGTTGTTTGGTGACGTTTCGACTACCTTGCAAATTCAACACTGATTATGCACACTGATTCTGTATCGTTATGGTGACTTGTTTAAGATTTTGGCTGTTATTATTTACAAGTGCATAGTAAGTGTGTGTTAAATGTAACTGAAAGTTGTTCAAAGATTTATTGAAATAAGAAGGTCGGACACGTGGGATATGATAGAGAACTGAAGTAATAGATGTACCAGTTGTTTTAATTGTTTTGTAAATTCAAGGGCGTCAGTCATTATTATTATTATTATTAGTGTCACAGCTATTATTATTTTCTTTTTGGAAGTGCGAGGTTCGGTGTTATTTTACTTTTCGAACAAAACTTATAGGTGTTATTGTACAGCACCAGGAAGCTGGTTCTTTTAATTCAACGAGAGGCCGCCAGATAGTAGCACTCGTATCAATCGTAATGATGTGTATTCTGAAAATCTTCCGAAACTGGAAACTGCTGGAAAGCACAACAATGCTCTCTTTGATGAGTAAAAATACTTGTTTTGATGTGTTAAGGTTTCGTTTCTTGTGATTCACTTACGTTGGGTGCATATGATAAATTGTACGTGGGTGTATATATGTGATTCATGACGTAAACACGATGGCAATGCGATTCCACTATTTATGATGAGTAGGGATTTTTGTTTGTTTCTTTGCTCTCAGGAAATTCAATTTGAAAGTTTCTGGTGACTGCGCGTTATGAATTTCTTGTCACAACATAAGAGTGCATTTATAATCTTAGTTTTTGTGACCGTAATTGTTTTCCTAACATTTTCTTAGTTATTAAACAATTAATCCACAAAGGAAAACTTTGAATTAAACCGTTTGGATTTAACTTGGGAAATTGTTTAAAAAGTCATATTGGATTTAACTTGGTTTAGGTAGATGCAATACAAAAATTACTATCCCCTTTTCTTTCTTCAATGAAAATATACGAAACTTGTGTTCATAGGAGTAGCGATGAGTTTTTATGAGAGAAAGCAAGCGTATTTGAATTTAGTGTGAGAAGAATATAGAAAGAATTCTGAATGTCTCAGAAAGCTATAAAGAAAAAAGTATCTATTATAAGAAAAATATAGAGCATTAATTCTGCATCGAATGATTGGTAACACTTTGCAAGTTGATTTATTCTTTAGCATAAATTCTATGTCAAAAATAGCTTCTTCATTCAACATTTCCCAAAAAAACGTGATTTTGTGACGTTTCAACTTCTGATATCTCTGAATTGACCATACATAACGCAAAATGTCATAGAATCAAAGTAATAGAGCAACAAATTCTGATTCCAAAGGGTACAACACAATCCTCTAAGATGCTTGTAGTTAGTAGACATGAGCTTTTTTGTATTTTCCGGTGTATGCGTTGAACGACAAGTCATAACACCACACTGGCGTAGGCGGCTGGACCGTTTTTTGAATTTAATTTTCCTGGTCTAAATAAAAGAGTTTCTTCTCCAACAGTTGTGGGATTCCTCACACCGGCCTTCACGTCCCGGCAATACTTATCCAATAGCAGTGCTCCCAGCATGGAATGAAATGGGTCATGAGGTTGATTAGTTAGACGTACTGTATACAGCTACCAATCCTCAGAAATACTTCGCAATTCATTTCTTAATTTTAATGATACGATTATGAAATATGTACAATGTATACTGTCAATGTTATAAGAATTAAAATAATTGTTATAATGTTCTCCAACGTGTTTAATATGAAATATAAACAAAATTTAACTGAAATAGAGTATAATATAATACGATTTTTTTTTTGAAAACAATGATTTGCTTCAAATATTAGTTCCTTTTAAAATGGACTCTTCCGTAAAATTTATTGATAAATACCTTCCAAAATACGTAACATGATTGCGACTCAATTTTTTTATCCCAACCAGTTAATTTTAAGTAACAATACAAATTTTAAATTTACGCTTTAATTCAGACTACTATTACTTCAGGAGAAAAAAAATTGAAAAACAAACTCCATCGGAAAAGAGTTCGTGTTGAATGATTCTTTAATTACTAGACATGTTTTAATACATTTTTAAACCCGATTTATGGAAAAGAACGTGAAAGAAATCACCTGCTCGTCTTCCGCGACTCGGAAAGGAACCCATTTCTTAACGTGTTGTCTCCCCAGCGGAAAGCAGCGGATGAAATTCGCTCCGATATCGCTGCAGACTGTATTATGTCCAAATGGAAGCAGTGGATGGCGCAGGCACGCTCCGCTCAATAATCTCAAGTGTGAATAAGTTCCGATGTTCAGAAAGTCAGGTCCATGTGACATGAAAGCAAGTGACATGGATGATGTTAAACTCGAAAAACAGAATAATGTCTCTTACCGTAGTTCGATTCCTTTCTAGAACATTCACCTTTCATGAAAAATCGCCCGGCGCATCTTTCCGAGTTTCGACGCCCTCCGTGCCTGCACTTGCGNCCGGCGCGTCCTTCCGAGTTTCGACGCCCTCCGTGCCTGCACTTGCGTGTTGTGGGATTATTCGCGGGCAGTACCCAACGTGCGCGCCGGCTGTTGCAGCCCTTGCGTCGTAAAATCACCGTTAGAATCACTATTCCGCGCAGCCCTGTCCTTCTTCGCTGCTATTTTGCTTCTCAGTACGATCGGAACAACACCAGAGAAACGCATTCGCCACGTGGAGGCCAGATGCGCTTCTCCGAGGAACCTAGTGACGGTGGGAAGTGAAGGGTGTGGTCTGAGGAGCCATGAAAAGGGTTATAAAAACCTTCGCTAGAATGAGTGTGATAACCTGGACAGTTTTCTGGCTATGGACGGGCACTTTTCTTCAAAGTATGTTCCCACTAGTAAAGGTTTTTACCAGGGTATGTTACTGTTTGGGGATGAAAGAAAAGTGTTTATATAAATAGGAATGGCACTTACTAATTTTTGCTTCTTTTAATAAGGAGGTGCCGAAACACGGAATTTCAAAACCTGAAAATTTTTCCCCAATTCCTTAATATTATTACTAGAGCAACATCTTAGGTTACTCCCACTCATATGTTTACGATATTTTTTCCACTCATTTTAAAGAATTATTACCATCAAGAGGATGTGGATATTTGAGTGTATCTTCAATTTAGATTACGTAGCGTTGCTGTACGTCACTGCAGCCTAAGATACGAATTTCGAAATAGTATTGATACTTCTTCAATATGATCCAAGTTGAGAAAGTAATTGATGTTTTCAGTGCTACCTCGGAGAAACATGAATACGTTAGAAACAAGAGCTTTTTAGTATGGAAACTTCGAAATTTAGAAAAGAGCAATGATAGTCATATAAATCGGAAGAAATGTTTCGCTGGATATAAATTGTACTAAACATGCGATTCGCAAGAGGCATTTTGTAGTTGTAACTATGCCACCAGATATGATCGCGGAACAAGCATTGGACACGGGCAAATAGCTAAAACCTAAAAATCGAGGGTATCATCAACAAATGTAAAAATTGTTCGAGAAGAAATTTCAGGCACAACCCACGTTTCAATTTGAAGATATTTCTACTTTGTCGAATGAATTTCATAAAGTATTAAAGGGGTGACTATGTTGACTGGGATAAGGAAAAGTTACAGTAATGAAAAATATATATTTTAAAAATGTATTACTTATTGTTTTCAACTTTATTATATTCTATTTTATATATTAATTAGTTTATTTTCCTCCACGTGGTCATAAGCATTTTGTAAGTGCTTTTTTTACACAAAAGTTTATTTATTGTGTTATAATTTAATTCTAGAATCATTTTCTCTTACACATATATTTGTCTGGTAATAAACTATAAATGACAAATTTTAATCCAATTCAAAGATCGGAAGTATTTTTTCTATTTATTTGAGTTCATATAATACTCTTTTGAAAAGTAGTAGTTACAAGTATATTATTTAAGTTCTTTGATTCAATAAAAATTTCGTAGAGTAAGTTTATTTCTTTGATTGGAGTTGTTTTATGACCTATAAATGACGACTTAATTAATATGAGTTATCGCTTTGTAATGAAATATAATAGAGTGTTATTGCTAAGTAATGGTTCATTATCGATAAATAATGGATTTTTTTGTGGGGCTTTACGGATCGTCGACATCCAGGTCATTAGAGCCCTAAAATTTTGTATAGGTAGGGAAAATGCAGTTACGCACTAAGGAGAGCCAACATGACTCTCCCCGCGTGTGGGACTCTCCGAATGACTCAACCATACCCACTAAAAACCCTCCTGAATTACAATATATCAAAACATATCTCAAATCATTACATATATCATTAAAAGAGAGAGAGAGAAGAAAGAGGAAAATGAAAGATACCCTAGCGTCGGGATCGAAAAGAACAAGAGATGACCAAGGAAGGTCAGGAAAGAGAAAGGAAGGAACCCAGCACAAGTGGAAGTAATGCTACACTCAGCTCGGGGCACCGTGTTCGCCAAACACGTACTTACTATATGTAAGTCCCCGGGAGGGGGGGGCAAATAATGAATGTTTCTGAGCAATACGAAGTTATTGCTGTGTAATTAGGCAGTGTTCCAGTGCTTTGGAAGAAAGGATATTGATCAAGTATAAGAATTGTGAACTTAAATAATTTATAGAATTTTCCATTAGAAAAATTTGTATAAAAGATAATAAGTAAATTCATTAGTATAAATATGCCAAATTGATTTTATGTTGATATTATTTTGTTGAAGACAGCGATACCAAATAATATAAAAATGATATAGCCAATTAACACAAATGTGCAATTAGTGGGCATTAGAGGATAGCTGCTGAGTTACGGTCTCTTCGAAATACTCTCTTTTTTATCTGTAATGCTTTATCAATGAAGTAGAAAATTTTATATGACAAGTTAAAAAAAGTATTTTATTAAATATATTTGATTTACTGCAATATGTAGTTTCATTTCCAACTTTTTGAAACAGTGAGGAATAAACTCTGTTCGATTCTCTTATAAAAAATTCCATTTCCTTCATAGCAAGTTAATGCCCAATTCAGTTAGTAAAGAAGAATGAGTGATATTACATTTGGAAAGGTTTTTGTCCAGAAGTTGTTCATTTCACTTCGAAGGAGCGAAGAGTCTTTTATTTTTCGCGTGTTATTTGCCGAGCGTCGCATCACAACGAGGTAGCGTCACGTGCTGGGGCGCCTTCTTTTCCATTCTGCGAAGACGCTTGCTGCTCTAAAGAGATTAAACTCTCCCCTGCATTTTCATTGTCATGATTGACGAGGAGCGAGGTCTCTTTGTTAGCGAAAGGAGCCATGTTAATGCGACGATAAAATACGTGCGGAATAAAACGTTTTTATTTATCGAAACATTAATTTCGAGTGTGGTAACGTTAGCATTTTTTAGAGAGGTGAAGCGGTTGTCATTTTTTGCTTCAATAAAAGAATTTATTTCGATTTTTCATCTGACGTACTTGGGGAAATTGACGCACCCGGAGGCAAGGTTTAATTTCATAATTTATTGTCGATATACATTTCATAATGGATTGTTGCAATATAAAAGTATACGGTTTTAAAGTGAGAATGGTTTTATATATTTGCGAGGGAATGAAGGAGTAAATGAAAATTTTAATTCAGCCTAATAATTAAACAACAAAATTGGTTTTCTCTTTTGCGGATAGTAATCAGGAAAAATGAATTATACACGTTTTTTGTGTGAAGGAGCGTCGTCAACGCAAGTTCTGCTCCGCCGCCTTTTAACTCTCCCTCCTCCATTATCTGCAATTGCTGTTTGCGTTCTATCTGCAAACGAAGGCTTTATCTATGTTCACCATTGAATGCATCCCATCTCATTAACGCCTTGATATCGGTGAAGAGTCTTTTCTTTGCTTTCATTTTTTAGCTCCACGATATTACTACCAAGGACGGAAGAAGTATGTTATAGTATTTTTAACTCACAACTTTCCTAGTAGCTACTCATGAAGAAGTGTTTGCAACGTCAACACCCAGGTGAAAATTGCCAGGAACCGGGACATCTTGCTCTGGCCGCAGGTGTGCTATCCACTAGTGCTATGCACTAAACATGTTTTGGTATGTCCTCCTCCTTTATCCTTGTTCCCTACACCCACTTCTGCTAATTCTCGTTCTGTAACCGTTTCTCATGATTCTCTGCGGTTTAGATAGGATAGGCAGAACATTAAAGTAAATACGTGAACCAATAACTCGACTTGCATTGCCCAGTAGAAAGAGTTCAGAGGTTTACCTTGGGGAATAACTTAATCTTTTTTCCGTCAAAAATCTTTCTTAATAGTTACAAAATGTAATAAAATCAAAGCAAGCAATATTTTGGAGGAAACAAATCCAGTTTTATGAGAAAAAATATGTTCACAGCTGTGTGTTGAGCTTCTGAACCACCAGTTTTTTCTTAGTGCCAGAAAACGCTCTCTTCGGACACGGTGCCGCGTGGTTTAAACAGCAGAGCCACAATCACATCGAGACTCCTATAGTAAAACCCATTTGTGGAGCCTGGCTCCGTTACTTCCATGTCCTGTTCGGACTGGATGTAAACCCACCCAGGTGGTAAAGTGGGAGATTATCCCGCAACACTAGATTGTCTTGGCTTTTCTGATCAATCATTACTAGTATTGAAGTAGTCACTACTGAACTGTTTGGTAACTAATTGATTTGCGTCCGTTGATGGACGTATCGGCCTCTAAACTATATCCCTTTCTCCAAGAACAGAAGTGGAGTCTAAAAACTGCGAATTGTTGGGCTGCACCTTTTACGATAAGGAGACCACCTTAAGATGAGTCTTCTATTGGGTCGTCTATATGATGAATAATGGTAACAATTTTATTTTTTTTGTGATGTTTGAAATCATTATACAAAGAAGAAACCAAAAATCTTGAACTCACGACTTCTCTTAGCTAGAATACTCAAATTTTCTTTTTCGTCTTTGTATTCGTCAGGAATAAATATTTATAACCGTAAAGAATACAACACAAATTTAGATTTTTACGCGTAATTACGGGACATCCAAATACACTTAAAGAACTTCTCATGCGACTTATTACTATCCATAACAAATAATATTAATGATATACACATTAGCTTTTTCTAGAATTCTGAACTAAAGAGTTGTTCATTGTGAGAAAGTAGAAATTTTGTTGAGATTCTTTAAAGAAAGTTAAAAAGAAAGCTATCAATTTACATTTTGCCAATGATTACATTCCGTTTTGACTCGATCTTAATTTTTGTTGTTGATTACTGGTATAGCAAATTCATTTCAAGGAAACTAAAAACTTAAAAGTTGGTAAAATGAAACAAATTTTTCATTACATGTATCGTAGATGACAGGTAGTGAGGCAAGGCAAGCAGTGCTTACACGATGCCTTCTCAGAATGACTGCTGAGTTCTCACTTTGTCGAGCCCTCTGATTGGTTTGAGAATGTTTTGAATGGTGACGAAAAAAAGGCATTTCCTCCA
Source organism: Laupala kohalensis (assembly GCA_002313205.1). Classification (NCBI taxonomy): domain Eukaryota; kingdom Metazoa; phylum Arthropoda; class Insecta; order Orthoptera; family Trigonidiidae; genus Laupala; species Laupala kohalensis. The sequence goes on from NNCF01126936.1 coordinate 159,399, forward strand.
AAGAAAGGGGGAAGATTTCCCCCTCCCCTCGGAATCAAAAATAATTTATCCTCCTCGTATTTCTCCTACTATTTGTTCGTACATTCAGTACGGGATACCTCGTAATTGCGGATACGTACAATCAGTACAGGTATCTAGTATTCTGACACTTCTTTTATGTATTCGATGTGTTGGAGCTGTGCTTTCTGAATGAAACCTAACGCTGACACTCAGAGATTAAACTTATATTATGACGGCGAGAACGACATAACATTCTTGGGTGTTCCAATTAATTGCATGATACCGAGGCGTTTGCAAGTAAGACATCTATTGCATCTGTCAAATGTTACCCAGAAACGATGTCATTTACACAATAATTTTTTGTGTCACCTGGATTCGTACTGATTCATTGTTTGTCACCGCATAAATCGCTAAAGAAAAAGAAATACATTTCTCTCTCTTTTCCTCCTCTTTTGCTCCGGTAGCGTATGAATTCATGTTAACGTATTCCAAAACAATACGGAACGCATTACTTTGTCGCTGCGAGTGTTTCGGAAACCATGTGACCTCAGACGGCCCAATACGTTTATATTTTAAAATCAATCAGAGAAATTTAAGAAAGGTAGAAATTTATGTCTGTTTAAATAAAGAGGGACTACTGCCTCTCCAATACATCGATGTCACTTCAGTACTTCGATGCCGCTCCAAACAGCAATTCATTAATATACCGACGAGATGGCATCTGTATTGGCTGCATGCACTAATGAAAATGAAAATGAAGTGGAATCCAATGTGTAAAGATTGAAAGTGACAAATGTCAACTGTTTTCCATACATTCCGTGTTTGTATCAACTGTGTAAATGAAAAGCGCATATGAACGTTCACTCAAAGGATACACAAAGTTTTTTTTTGTGTCGTGTGAAGGGATGAAATCCGAATGACCTGTTCACCTGATGGCGAGAGGCGTATCACGTCCTCCCACTTGGGATCCTGTTCGCATCACTTTCATGTTCTATGATGAAAAGAGAAACATCGATCTTTGATATAGCGCAGCTTTGTATGCGCATTGGGGAATTGCAATCTCGTCGTTCCCATATCACAGAACAAAGGACCCACATTCTTTTGAGAGAATCACATTCAAAAGCCAATAAAGCCGGCTATGGGCGAACTCACTGTTGCCTGCTTCTGTGTTTATTTCGCGGCATTTCTTTGTACTCGTCTTTGAACTTTCATGAAAATGAAATGTGTTTTCGGAGTAATTTGGCAACTGCTGAACAGATTACGGACAGAGATGTGGTGGTGTGATGGGGAATTTTTCCTTGTTCTTCAAAATTTATATTTCGATAGGGAAATTTAGTTTTTGAAATTGCGTGTTTGTGTTAGTTGCATATACACACATTACAATCTATAATACTTTTGGAATAGTCACCTACAATGTTTGAATAGCATTTTCCAAAATTCATTTGAGCATTGGTTTCTCCTTTTGGTCCGCAAATTTCGTTGTTCATGAGTTTTAAGAAATCCGGTATGGTATAAGGAAGGTAAAGCGTTTCTTTAGAGTAAGGCACTCCTCCCACGCATTCGCCAGGATTTACTAAAACAACAACAGAAACACCATTCAAGCTTCTACGTCCAAAGTGACTGGCTGACAGCTGAGACACTAATAGTCATTTCGTGAGACGATAAATTATTTGTCCGGAAGTGATGAGACTTATTGTTCTGGGAGGAGTAATTAACGTAATTCGTGTCCAATGGAGTACGATCGTATTATAAGCGTTAGTAAAAAATGGCAGGTATATAATTAAGTTTGAGTGTAGATAACTTAACGGACTCCAAATTATTCAAATCACGGAGCTGTTATTGTTTTCTTTATTATTACTCCTATAGTTTTAAACATAACAATATTACTACTAACAAAGAAGAAACTTGATTTAATTTATATCTGTCAGTTTATAGTATAGTACAAATAATGCTCAGAAACTCGCTTGACTCGTTAGAAATGCGTAAGAGAATATACAAACATGGCGGCCGAGCGCGACGGTTTCGTGATTTATGCGCCTCACCTCCGAAAAAGTGAAATATCTTTCTCAGATGTCCGGTGACCTATAGATACCAGTGATGTAAAAATACTACGGAAAATTTGCTACAAAATGCAGTAAACTTCCAGCACTTTTGTGATTTAAAAGTTGATCTTTTTTTGTAAATAAGTGTAATAATAAGACGCGATGTATTACACCATAAATTATAATTGCAATTATTTCATTTATATGGCCGGTGAGGTACGTCTTTCGAGTTGAAATCACAATACGTAAATGTTACTCTTTTTATTTCCGCCGATATTAGTGATTTAATTCTACCTAAGCTAGTACTACCTTAAAAATAAATTGTGTGTAATAGTTGACGCCTACACTGCCACCAGTTAGTGTACGTGACCACAAGGGTCGTGTGAATGTTTTGGAACCGCTGTGCTTTAGTGTCGCCCGTCCACAGACGAAGTGTTTGTAGACAACAGCTGGGAAAGAGTGCGCGCGTCTCGCTCGTTGGCGCATGTGGCGACCACATTGCGATCGTCTCGTTGGCTACTGCCACGACTGGGAGCGATAAGGCAGGTCTGCGGAAAGCAGACATGGAGCTGCATCCCGAATCAAATTTACTTTTCTCGTCGTAGATATTAATGATGGACCTATAAAATCCGTTTAATCACGGTTATTAAGATCGGGAATTAGTTGAAATTAAACAAGATATAATATCACCAATCCATTTATATTTATTGCGAAACCATCTCGTCAGGAGTTTACCAAAGATTTAATTTCGGGAAGGGGGATAACTCTATATATACTCACACACTATATTTTTATCCATGTAAGTATCCATGTAAGTATATATGACGGAAATTTTGAAAATAAAGCGACACTACTGTCTTCTATAAATTAAAACATTTTAAAGTTAATGAAATAAAAGAGACTCACATATTTGAGGAAACAGTTTCGGCTTATACCTTTTTCAGTCTCGTAGAATGAAGCGATTCCCATGGTGTCGCCATAGTAAAATGAATCGATTGATTTTCTTCGTGACTGATGAAGGCGCAAGCCAAAACTATTTTTTCAAATTTGATTTTATTTTAAGTTTTTAATTTACATTTTCTCATTAACTTAAAACTTTTTAATTTATAAGTATAAATATGTATATCATGTGTGTACATGCAAATAATTATTCATATGTATTGTGTGTGAATAAGCGTTCAAATATTTGGGAGAACACAAAAAGGACAATTTTCTTCTAATTTCGGTGGAGGGGAAATTGATCCCCCATATCCGCGCACCTCACTTATTTTAGTAAGCTCCTACTATATTACTTTAAGCTCAATTTGTGTTAAAGTCAATGATATTATAAGTGAAATCTTGAGTGTAAAATATTACAACTGTCCCTTACTCTGAAATAGATTATATCGTGAAATTTGGTATGTTTTAGTTCCCTTGTGAGTTTTATTAAATTCTCATTTGCTGTCAAAAACTGGTAACAGTGCGTGATAACTTATTAAATTCTAAAATATTGGTGCACGAAATGTATCAATAACACAGGAAAAAACAACAACAGTGGTCTGAACCAAAGACTAGACTTGTGTATCCTTATGTATTTTGACGCGCTGAATCCAAATCCGGAGCAAGAATTGCTCCATCACCCTCCATTTTCCTTTAAATCACGAAAAGCCAACTTTCAATAAGAAAATTACGGGAAATCTTTATTGCAGAGGGTTCATCATCAGACATAACTGTACAAATCGATCAAAAATGATTGTAAGATACGTACTATGATGCCCTGAATCAGAATTCAGAGCCAGACAATTTCAGCTATATGATATTTAGCGAGATGTGGTCATTGAAAGCTTTGAATACCGCTTCCAGATAAGAAATGTTGTTTCCTCTCCTCCATTTTCCTTTTGTAACGAACTCTTCAAACGTTCTATGCAACGTATTTCTTCTTTTTCTTCTGTGTTTTTGCTTCTTTTTCCCTTCTAAGCATCCAACAGAAATCTGTCATCGTACTAACATACCACACAACACGTCTTGCAATAATTTTTAGTCGATTTGGACAGTTATATCTGATACTGAACCCTCCGAAAGAAAGATTTTCCGTATTTTTTTCTATTTAAAGGTGGTTTTTCGTGATAGGAAAATGGAGGGTGATGGAACACTTCTGGCTCCGGATTCAGCGCGTCAAAATACATAAGGATTCATAAATCTAGTCTTCGGTTCATATTACTTTTTATTTTTTGTGTGCCTTGTAATTGAGTGAGATCATTTGTTTTATTCGTGCACTAAATATTTTGTCTATATTATAATGGAACGTTTCCAGATTACGAAAACCAATTTCTTAGATCTAAGTATCAGATTCAAACGTATGAAGATTTTTTTTTCATTTCATTTGGTAAGTAGAAGTAAAAGAAATTGTGAAATATTTATAGACATTACAATTTTCTTTGTTTTTAAAAATCAAGCTCATAAAATAAAATCAGCAATAGTTATTACTGTAATCGTCATGTCTCGAATTCTTAATTATTCGAAGTACGGCAAAGGCGACATTAATATTCTTGTCTCTTCCCTTTAACACACCTGCACCTTTCCATTGTTCTGTTTTCCACGCACACTGGACAAATACCAGCCATATTGCTTAGTCACAACTCCTTATTGTTCCGGCAGCGAGTCATACTTCACAAGTGGAAGGTCAGGAAACCATTCTAAGTAACTCTGTTCCAACTTCGCCTCTGCGTATCATGTGTTGATAGGAACCTTTCTCACTTACTAAATATCTCCCGTTTATTATGTATGTTGTGTTCACGTAAGAAATATGCACTAGTTAATATTTTCTCTTTCGAAAAATGCTCGTTTTTCTTGGACTTGAGTTTTGTTGTAGACACTTTTGTTTTAGAATTGTGATCTTACGTTGAAAAGCTTTAATTCTATTTTATTATTACTATTATTACTGCGTTTTTTAACTGGGAAACAAAATTTTTCTTTAATTTTGAAATGTCTTGTCAAGAAAAGTTTCATAGCTTAGCCACATTATCAGTACACCGTCTTTCACAATTAGCCTGATGCTTTGCAGCGTCAAAGTACTGATTTTTGTACAAATATTCCATCTTAATCGCCGTTGACGTCTGTAAAAATAATTAAACCGAATTTATGTATGTATGAAAAAGTCGCTGCTTGTGCAGTTGGACTCACTCTTACAGGCGTGTACCTAAGGGAGGTCGTATCAAAAAAAAAGATGCATCAAGCTCATTCGTTTGTCTCTGCGTGGCTGACACAAAAAATACTTAAAAATAAAATATTTTTTATTGCTTGGAATAGCAGTTTTCAGACTTATACACGATGTCAGTTTTTTTTAAATGTAGGTACAATTATTACTCGTTTAATGTAGTAGCTAGCCGATGCCAAAAATACTTGAGGTTTCCACGGGACATAGTTGATGAAAAACACTTCTCGGAACATTGAGTTCAAAGTTAACTAATACCGACCCAACCACTCAGGCCGTTTTACCCTGAACATTTTTCACCAAATAAAGCAGGAGAGTAAAAAGAAAGATTTTGTTAGGAAATGATAAAAAGCTCTCTGTACCGGACATAAATTCGTCAAACTTCACTTACAAATATGCAATATGATTAAAAGTGTCGATTTCCCAATGTCGCACCTGTAATATCAAGACTGGGTACAGTGCTTGAGCCGTTAATCTGGACGAGATGCCCCAGGCGTTAGCCAGAATTAGGGACCAACTATTATTCATGGGTGAGGAGGCCAAATGGCAACCTTGCGCTGACAACTGGAAGCTGGTAATTAGTGGTGTGATTAAATTACGCATGGAGACTGCGAGTACTGTACAGATAAAGCCTGCTGGATTGGATTGTTCCTCGTGATTACGCAAATGCCGAAAAAATCACTATGCCTTGCAATATAGCAACTGAACTCCAACAACGCGAGTATTTATTTATCTTCCGCCTCACTCTTCTCTCCTTTCTTCTGTGCTCGGTTCCTACTCGGAATGCACATCAGGCAAAATGCGCTAATGGCGTTTCACGCGAATTCAAAGGAGAGATTTCATGAGGGATGCAATAGTTACCTGAACTAGAGGAAAACCACACACTCCATGTGGGGACAGGAGTGTGGAAGTTCACATTGATGTGGAAGTCCACGAATGTCTAAGGAATGCAATTTGGAAAGGAGAATTTCGTGATCGATGACATCGAATGCTTTGGATAAGTCAAGAAAACCACCCTGAGGATTTTCTCCAGGGCCAAGAGATGTGGTAATATCGTTTAAGAAAGAAAATATGGCGCTTTTAGGATTTCCTAAAACCATGATGATTGTCAGAGAGAATGTTATTTTTTGATAAATAATCTAGAAGACGCTTATGGAACAATTTTTGTAGGATTTTTGAGAAAGTGGGTAGTAGAGATATTGGTCGGTAATTTCCAATATTAAGTTTGTTTCCTTTCTTGTGTAAAGGTTTCACTTTAGCTCTCTTAAATATGTTGGGAAACACCCCTTCCGATAAAGAACTATTAAAAATATTTATGAGTGGATTTAATATAGCGTGGGACGAAGATTTAACAATAAACTCGGGTATATCATATATGGCTGTTGAAAATTTGTTTTTTAATGAGCTGATGAATCTCATGACTTCAATGGCGTTAGTTTCGGAAGTGAACATAGAATTGGGTACGTAGGTTGATATAATTGGAGGACATTGATTTGGATATATTGAGTTTGTTATTTTACCTACTTCCGAGAAGTAAGAATTAAACAAATTGACGATGACCTGAGAATTTGATACGATTTTGCCATCGTTTAGTAGAGAAATATTTTCTTCGCGAATTTCAGAAGTTGACGTGTAATTTTTAACAATATTCCACATGGCTTTCGTCTGATTGTTCGATTTTAGTACCTGCGTGTCGTTTTCCACAACTTTAGCTGCATAGACTACTTTTCGAAGAATAGTCTTATATTTAAGAAAATAATCATGGAATTCGGGTGTTTGGTTTGGTTTTGAAAGATAATATAAACGGCGTTTGTTTTTTTGAAGTAATTCTTATCCCTTGGGTGATCCATCCATTGCATTTCTTTGTGTTAATTAACTTGCGTTTTACGGGAAAGCTAGAGCTGTAATGTTTTAGGAATATTGAGATAAATACATTGAATTTGTCGTCGGTGTTTTGGCAATTGTAACATCTTTCCGTGTTTCTTCACGCAAATAATTTATAAATAATTGATTTGTGTCATTTAACTCTTTTGAAAACTTGTAAAGGATTTTTAAGTGGTTATATTTTATCTTTCATAGTCAATACTTGTGCAAGGTGATTGCTGTATCCGGCGGTAAACACTTTAGAGAAATACGAGATTCCATTGTTGACGATAATTTGATCTAGCAATGTTTGTGATGAACTGGAGAGGCGAGTGGGGTCGTTTATTGTAATAATAAGGTTGAAGGAGTCGATAAGATTCTTGAATCGATCAATTGGATAATGTGCAGAGTCGGATGCACTCAGGAAATCGATGTTGAAATATAACTATAATTTAGTAGATTTATGTGTGATATGTTTTAAAACAAATTCGAAGTTCCGAAAAATATGTCAAGATCTGATTGACGAGGTCTATAAATACACAAAACAATAATACCGGTATCGGTCAGATTAACTGCAGAAATTTCGAACTCACTATCTACGAAGAAGTTCTCGTAGCCAGGCAGTGGAAAAGATCAAATATCATTACGAACGTAGATACACGTACCTCCGTGGAGATTTTTTCCTTTAAAATTTTGCCGACAGTAAGAACTTGCTAAATAATAATTAGAAATAGCAGTATCGTTGATCTTGTTAGTTGAAAACCAATGTTCTCTGAGGCATAGCAAATGAATGGATTTTCGTGTACCAGAATTTCAATGTCTGTCAATTTGTTTGAAAGGGATTGCACATTATGATGAAATATAATTATTTTATTTTCGCAAAGAGTTTGTGATTCACGAGAAATGGAATCGACGTTAGATTGTGGAGAGAAATTTGAATTTGGTACAATTTCTAGTTCCGGATAAAGTCCGCACAATGCACCCGAACGCGATTGTCACCTTCGAGTACCACATCGAACTCCTGAGCGTAAGTTGTAACTGTGTATGGGGGCGGCAGGAGGAATAGATGAGGACGTGCGAGATGTGGAAGCAGTAGGTGAAAGAACGGGAAAAGGAGAAGAAATGGGTGTCGAGATAGGAAAAGGAGATGGTGATGAGGTAGGAGCAGAAGGAGGAGATGAGTGTAGGAGTGGGTATTGGGGCAGGTGGATGATGTGAGGTCAGATGTGAAGCTAGAAGAGAACCGAAGTGCTGTTTCCCAGACGGTCTCAGGTATAAACCGTGCTGGGTAAAGTCCTTGGCAATCAGGTGTGATTGCAAATCAAAAAACGTGATTTTTGTGTCTGCAAGGTGATGTTTTAGGGAGATGTTTGCCAGATTAATTTCGTTGTTTATATGTGGAACGTTGAGGCGTGGAGGCAGGCTAGAGAGTACTATGTTTGTGTGCTGACAGACCATTTTTAGTTTTTGTAGATGTTCAGACGCGTTGAAATGACTACCCAAGTTAATATCGTTCTGCCCACCTATGGTGATTACTGTGTCCCGCTCTGAGTTTTTTAGTGTAGTTCCTGTTCTCGAATAACTTCAGCCAAACGAGCGTTTGGCTTAAAGAAACCGGAGACTGAGAACTGACTAGGAAGCAATCCACGCAAAACGGAGGACATCTGACGACCGGGCGAATCAGCTAATATGAGCACTATTGATTTCTGCGTGGAAGTGTTGGCTTCGTCTCTGGGTAGCACTACTTTACGTGGTTTTGGGCGGCTGTGCTTACCAGTGCGTAGTTTGTGAACAGGTTTGGGTACTGGACGGGAGAGGATGAAACGAGTAGGTAAGGGAGGAAACTGGGACACGTCATCTAACACACTAAACCTATTCTGAGTGAAGAGTTGGGGTGGTGCATGTGTCGTTGGTCTAACCGGGTGATTGCAGTTGGAAGGACGGCGAGAATTCCTGACTGTAGTCCAACCACCGATCATGTTCCAGCTCACTGATCCGTGTGTCAATATAATGTACCAAGTCATTGTACGCCTTCTGAAGATCAGCTTTGAATGAGTTGAGGAATGCGATAGTGTCCATTCTTGTGAGTTAGTTAGCAATTTAACGACAAAAGCAAATGAGAATACACGAAAACTGACAACTAACACTGAATAAAGGATATTAGCATAATAATATATTTATTACCACGGAAGTTACAAATGAGATATTAAATATATAAAAAAATATACAAACAAACCAGCGACAAAAATGATTGGAATAATTATTTAGGACGACAACTGTAGGTTATTTAATTCGACAATAACTACTATATATTATGTTAAATTATTTAGGACGACAACTGGAGATTAATTAATTAGACAATAACTACTCTATATTATGTTAAAATGTAAATAAATACGAAACAATCAAGAAGAACGAATTGTAAAATGAAGTAATAAATCTATGAAATTATGACGACGATATCTTTAGTGCAACGATAGGGCAGGGTTTCTTTGAAAGTTTAATTATTATGTGATAGTATGTGCACGAGAAATTCTCAATGCACCCTAATATTTACTCCTGATGCACCGAGAAACAATTAATGATTCCGTTTGTACTTACGTAAATTTTATCACACCTTTGAGAAACACTTGAATGAAAACAATACGATGTATGTTAGGGCCGTTAGGCTTGATAAACCTTAGGAAAATTTTTACTGTTTTTTCCACTTAACACAGACAAAACAAATTTTTACACTATAATAAAGGCAGGAACTAACTACAACAACAGCAATCTGTTCGCACTTCTATATAATTATATTACTTTCGAGAAAAAAAAATATCGCTTGTATTCCCAGAAACTTTTATATCCGTGATATATGAGTCAATTTCCCATTGCTTATCTACCCAAAAGTTTTCTACGAAACTTGGGAGAGAATAGGTGTACTGGATTGGAGCACGGGCGGTTGAACCCTCACCTGCACGGTTTGGGACTTTCTCGTGACGCAGTCCTGCATTACTATGCCAAACCGATAGCTGCTGCTGCTGCTGCTGCTGCTGCTGCTGCTGCAACGTCAGCCGTATGGTGTACATGAGATACGTACCTGTGTTGCCCCAGCCAAGTTAAGCCCAACACGATTTCTCCACCATTACCGTGGTAATGACTTCGTAGCTTGGGTTCATGTTACGTTTATTGCAATAACTTGCCATGCGAAAAACCTTCCTCCACGAAAATCTTACTTAAACATAAATGTGCTTTGTTGAGGTTCATCATTTACTCACCCTATTGAACGAAAACTCTTACCGCAAAAAAAAAAATTCGTTTGTTTCTCGAGTGTCCTTTTGTAGAGTGTTCTCTGTACTTACGAAGTGTTTCTAGATCCAGTTTGTTTTAATGAGCGTTCGCATATTTTGTGCCTTCCCAGTAGAAATATTGGATGTATGGTTATTCAGTGTATATTGTGTCACTAAACACCTCAACTAAGCGCACAAGAAAATGTAAAGAATCATAATCAAATGAAATTATTCAATTATGTATGCAATGTTATATAAAAAATGTAAGTAACTATTAAATTCATGTGCCCGCTAATATTATACTGAAAAGAAAAATTGATCTTGCTAATAATCAGATCCAGTACGCTCCGGTGCGCGTACCGGTAGGCTTTGCGTTAAAAAAAATGTGAATAATTTTTTTAAAGTATCCCCATAGGTACTGCCATTATCTCTTCATGTTCGAATTATGGCGTCAGAAAGTATAGATGGATTAACTCCCATCAATAGATTTCCACCGTACTCTTCGTCTCATTTAGGGTAATCCCTATAGATTATATTATATTTTACGATATTCTGTTTGTGTCAGTGAATCACTTATAACTAGTTCACTGCAACCAGCTACCAGGTTGTTGAAATAGAATATCAAAGATTGGCCTGCGACTCCCAGTATCCTGTATTTGAGAAGTAACGATTGTGTTTCAGTTAACTTTTCCGCAAAAAAAATGCATTGTTAATAATATGAATGTATTAAATACAGTGAAACTTTATTTTGTGAGTGAAATGAGCTTGGATGATTAAAATACGGAAGTTAATGGAAGTTTAAGTCCATTAACCATTAATTTAATCATAACAATCATTTTCAATCTCATCTACACATAATGGCACAAATTTTAAAAGTACGTTACAGAGAACACATGAATGTCAGTGAGAAACGTGCATTTCGTATCTTATCAAAAAAATAGCCATACTGAATTTCTTTATCTCGCAAACAACAAGAATGTGAAATTATTCATTAGACACGGGGATAATAATAAGTTACCAATAAACTCTTGAGTTTTTAAAATACAATTTTAAGGGAAAGTGGTCCTTGTAAAAGGATTAGAAAGAACAACGATACAAATTTAAAAAGTGGGGTTTTATTATAAAAAATTAGTGAAACAATGTTTTAAACCAAGGTTTAAAACCGCGGTAAATTTCTAATATTTTCAAAAAGTTTTCTCTGACGCAAATAATGTTTCTAAGTTTGATTTGAGTTCAGTTCCGTGGTTCAGGAGATGTGGCACTTGGAATTAATTACAAACATACAATGGATTTAAACGAGAGCTCGTACTCCTGTTGAAATGTTCAAAAAATGAATAATGTATTATATATTAGTTGACAGTGAGGTGTTGAAAGAGTTTTCATATATTATACAGGAAAACATAGTGTCTCTAAATTATTTATTGCAGAAAGCTTTCGACCGCGTAGTGACCATCTTCAGTGCTACAAAATGAGATAACGAGTTCTATAAGAACCATTAAATATACACAAATAATAGAATGAAATTAAATGGATTGAATATGAATGATAAAATAGAATAAAGTACTGAAAAGTGAAAGCAGTTTAAATTGTGATAATATTCGAATAGATTCTTCGAAAGAACTTTTTGCAATAAATAAATTCGAAAGAGACACTATGTTTCCCCTAAAATAAATGGATAATGTGCTATAAAAATATCTTGTACATGTTTATAAGGAGTTTAAATGTTGCTTTTTGTGTTTTGATTTTTCTTCCCTTGCACATCTTGTGTTGGCATTGACGTGCCTCGCTCACACAGCTCCAACGCCTTCGTGTCTTCGCCACAGTTGTTGTCACCTGCTCACGCGTTTCGCACATCTGGACTGTCTCCTGAGAACCGTTTCCCCTTTCGCTTCTTCCCAGTTCCCGAGAAGTGAGAACTGTTGTAGAATTGCCAGTGCTTTCACGCTCCAACACTGCATGACATTCATGAAAGAGGTTTTCTGCACCTCAACTCATTCCATTGGAAGAAGCTTTTTTGTATCTTTTCGTGAACTTTACTGCTAACGTTGAACATTACATTTCGGCTGATGTGGTACACGTGTTGATTTACGATTGTCTTTGCTTCGTTAATTTTCTTGATTTTTTGACACTTACTCAAAACTTATGAACGTCGATTATTAGTAATGGATATTGAATTCCCGATATTGAAATAGTTCCACGTATTACTTTCACGCCTTGTGTAAACTTATAGCTTTCCAGTTTATGTTTTAGAAATGTATGAGGTGTATAAGAAAACTAAGATATTGTAAACTTCCAAACACAGTTGCCAAGTGACATAAATTGGGGAAAAAAGCAAATCTTTACGATTGGATGCAGAATAATTCAGTCTGAAACTTCTGGGGACGTGATTTCTACAAAGACACGGAATTTGTTCGTTTGGTAAGGCGCCAATAAATTCACTAATCAAAACTAAAATTGACAATTGTTTTGGGTGGCACTAGGAATAGTGTCATATCTGCCCGGTTCATGACGTCATTATTTAGTCCTTGTACACCAGGCCTCGAAAAAATGGGAAATATCAGTTTGACGGGACACTTAGAGATATTCCTAACCGTGTCAGACACGTCCATAAATAGATTGTTCGTAAACACAACTCTAACTGTGGAATTCACGAAGTTATTTGAATATAATCTAATTTTACGTTATTAATTATCTCGTATACTAAACATTTTTTCTTCTTCCTCCTCTTACTCTAAAATTGAGGATAATATTTTATTCAAATAAAACACTTTATTCTTTTAGTTGTGATCTCTCCGAAATGAAATGAATAATTTATTAAATTAGCTATTATTTGTTAACTCTGGCATAGTCGGGGAATTGAACTTGTTGTAGAATAATTTAGTATTTTTAAGATCCAGTGGCCGCACTACTGAATTTCTCGTTCGATTGTCGAGGAGGTATCACTCGTGTCTCTGAGATGAACTATTATAATTTTTCATAGTTATAAAAGTAAACATCCTAATAATCTTTTTTTCTACTTCGCGCGTTAACTATTCGCATACGTCGATTTATTGACGTGCTGCACGTACAGTATATGAAGCATCCTTTTCCGAAACCACGGCATTGGGATTGAGTTTCCGTGTCCTCTCGAGACTCCAGTTTGTTATACATTTTTAAACAAATGCTACGCTGTTTCTTCCGCATCGGGAAGAGGCGCTTAGAAGCATCCGCAAAGATCCTCAAAATCTGGAATTGTACAGCATTTGCATCTTAAACGCCACCTTCTCTCGAAGGCGAAGTTCTTTGTGTAGACGTCGATAGCTCGTGCGCCTTCGGAATCGCATTTAAATTAAAGGAGGGAGTGCTCGTAAACTCCTTGAGGAGTTCCCCAAGTGCAACCCGATCTTCTCATTCTTTCTGTCTTTGCATTCACTCTGACTTAAAGGACGAAATGAAATAAATGACGTAACTCCGTTAAACATCTCCATACTTACTGTACGAAATTTCTAGATTTTAAATGATTTTTCTTTCACATGAAGTTGGCGACGAAATATTCAGTTATGCTATAAATAACAATATATCGTGTATACTGTTTTTGAAAATTGACACGATGCCAATTATTCCATTTCGTTTTATATTACGCAGAAACACAATCTCAAGGAATTTTTTTCTCTAAACACAATCTGTCTTTTTAAACACAATCGTTCAGTGTTCAGAAACAAGATAGATATTTTATTTCGGGGCCATTTTTTTCTACAGGCGCTAATAGAAGTTGCGGAGAGTGCAAATTCTCTTGTGTCATTATTCCCCGTTTCAGTAAAATAATAAATTCGTTATATTTCTTTTTAATTGAACTCTGATGTATAGAATCGCTTTCGTACGCTGCGTGAGTTAATTGCTTTCGCTTTGTAGATTCATTAAAATATGTTTCAATTAGGCTATATTATTTATATTTTGTGTCTCATATTTGTTTTGAAACAGGATTTGCTAATATATACCTGCGGCGCGTGCTAATTATTAATTAAAGACATAGTTAAAGGGATAGATTTCAGCTGGACATGGAGTCAAAATATTTCCTGTGCTTCCAACTTGCGTTTGTTTCTTCTTTGTAAAGTGAGTTCTGTTGACCTAGGGTAATGAAACTATCCAGACTCTGTTTGAATGTTACTTTGTCGTAGCGATTTTACGAGACCATCTCATCAGATTGTCTTCTTCCTTATGATTTATTGTACAACGAAAGAGGCAGCTTCCTTTTAAAGATAATAAGTACTAATTAAACATGTATTCTGGATTATTATTGTTATGTCCTTGCAGTTGAATTCCACTTTCTATCAAATGAACATACCCAGCGTAACTCGGGAGTTTTCACCTACCGTTTCACAGTTTGATAAGTAGAATATCCATAAATAAAATAGTATTGAGACGTAATATACAATAGAATTAACCATCGAAACAGCACATCATACCCAACTCCCTTGACACCCTTACACACTGTAGTTATTACTTGCATGGTGCTTTTAAGTAAAACGCGTAAATATCCTTTTGCAAGTGGCGGGTAAAATTTTATAATGAGTTACTGGTTCGTCTAGGCAATTTCATCAAGTTTCTCCAAGTTTGATACATATATACATCCAAATGATATAAAGTTACATAGGCCTTCCGAATTAACATACGAGCGTTAATGTATTGTAATATGACTAGTATCATATAAACAATGCCGATATTGCACGAGGGGAAAATGTATTACGGAAGTGTTAGCGTATTCGTAATGTATGTTTGTTTTATCCTGCTTCACCTAATGGAGTGACTTCAAAAGTGCATTGAGACCTATGGGAAGGATAAAGTTTCGTGTTCGCGAAAATATAGATTTATGAGATGGTTTGCATCTTCTTTATTTATATCTTGTTACTTTTCTCTCTCCCTTATACGTGTCAGGTTGGGGTAAAGTTTGAGTAAAATATTCCTTTCTTACACAATCAAAGAAGGGGATATTTGTAAAAATTACGAAGTATTTTGCATGTAAATTCTTACAGGTTATAGACATTTGCTTTTATCCTGTACTTTTTTATCTTTTCATATGTCGCTCCATTTATTGAAGATGCTTGAAACAAAAACCCTTAAATTTGGCTGGAAATGACACTTTATATATTAGATTCGAAATTTGACTTTTTTGTTTTATTTCTATGTTAAATTTAAATGGAAATATGTGGAAATTACCATTTCAGGTTTCATAGATATGTTATCGCTAAGAATAAGAAAAACAACTTCGTAAAATTTTAACCACTGATGAACACTTTTGTAAAGAGTGCCGCAAGTTAATGTTATTCAGCAAGAGAGACTTATATATTCAAAGGAGAAAGAAAAGCCATTTTTATATGAAATCTCTCACATAGTGAACAGTCATACTTTCCTGCAGAAAGAGAATAAGTTGCAAATTTTAAATTTTATGAAATATGGAGCAAAAAAATGTAGAGAAATAAAATGGGTTGCTTCTAATAATTGTTGATCAAACGTTTTCGATACGTTCCTTCCCTATCGTATGCCTTCCGCGCAGTATTTCTTATAGTTCCTTATCTCGATGGAGATGAGATGGAGTCGTTGTGCTTTACGTTCTTCCTAGAGATAGCTTTCTTAATGTCCTGTCCCTAGATTCGTTGGTCGCGGAAGAGTACGTCATTGTGCTGAGATATGTGAACTCTTGTTGCTACATTGAAAAATGGACGTCGGTACTTTCATATTCTTGTGGGTATCAAAGTGAGAAAGAGGTTCTATATGAGAATGAGTATGTAGATTTGGTACCTTTCTTTCGTTTGGAACAACATCGAATAAAACCTTTCTTTTGTGGATTGCAAAGTTATTTCTCGGCTTCCTAACTAATTTTCAAGATTAAATTTAGCTAATTTTTATTTAATTTAAATAAAAATATCGTTTTGTATTTTTATTAACGCGATTAACTTGTTTCAACTTAAAAAGCACGTTACAAGAATATAAATTTTTTTGTGCTCTAACCATGGGTTTCCTCGAGTATTCATTATACATCTCACTTTATCTTGTAGTTTAATTTGAAGCTCGAGTGAGATAAACATAAAACGAAGACTATTTCTTTAAAAAAGTGAGTGAATCAGCTCTGTGTCCATTTTCTTCTTTTACGAGGGGTACGAAATTGGATTGTCTGTCTTTCATGCGCTTTTACTTACAACATTGGAATGGCTGTTAGTTGGCGTGGTGTGCATTTGCAGACGGCATGTTTTATAGGAGGAATCCTTTCAGTGGAACCGATGACATTAACCCCGACACTCCACTCGCCATGGTTCTGGAGCAAAGCACGTAGAGGGTCTAAACGGAGGTTAGGTAACTCGCTCCGCAAATAACTGCGGGGGCATTTATTGGCTAGGGAACGGACTCGTACGTTTGTGGGGTAGTACGTTAGAGGAGACGTGACCCGGTTCGCTCAGCAGCGTGCCCGCAGTATAAAAGCTGTGACGAAAGAGAAATAAAAAGAAAATATGGTGAGCGAAATAGTTCAGACGACCGAACAGACGAATGAGATTGATAATTAATCATTCGGAAGGGGGAAAAAGGAATAAATGAAGCGAGAAAGCAATCTTTATGATCAAAGTGTTGATTTGATATGAAGATTGTGACCCAGAAAATATATGTAAAAGGGAGAAAAACGATTTCCGCATAATGCAGCCGCTGTGCATTAATTTTTATCATTCATCTTGTATTAAAATCGAAGTACTAATAAACCAGAGAAAGCAACATAAAACTTGGACGTAAAGGAAATAGTTAAAAACAAAATCGAAAAATACTGTTGTAGCGGGAACTTTTGACAGGTTGACGCGAGAATAAAACGCCTGAAGGAGAAATATACCATTTGCTCTTATTTGTCGTATGCCTGTCGAGCTCGGCAAATTTCCGACGTCAGTGTTTTCTCTCCAATGGACTGAGTGGTTCCACGTCGTGCTGTCAACTCTTATCGAATCACCGGCAGTTGGTTGATGAACATTACAATTCTTATGAGATGTACTTCTCATTTTGTACTCCAATTGTCTTGAATTTGAAGCTTTTTTCTTATTTGTATTTTTCTTCGCTTTGCCGCAGTAAATTCCGATACATGATTCAGCCGAACACTTTTAATATTTCACTTATCAGTATTTTGTTAAAGTGTTGCGTCATGATGAAATATAAAATTAACCCTTGGTATTTTAATAATTGATTATAACATTATATATTTGCATTGCAGTGCGGTGTCAGTTTTTGGTATGCTTAACAAAAACAAAAGCCTAAAATAAAAGAATAGTGATATAGTTTTCTAAAACCATCCCTACTAATATATAAATGCGTAACGCGAAAGTGTGTCTGTCTGTTTGCTACCTGATCACGACTTCACTGAATCGATCGTCATCAAATTTGTCAAGGAGATAGTTTATATGTTCAGGAAGATAGAAATGGTTCGTCAGAATAAATGTGTATAAAATCGGGAAAAAAGAGAGTTATATTTGCTTATGTTGCTTAAATTGTTAGAGATAGGTGACAACTATAAATGGCATTATTGTTTGTCTCAAAAAGTTGTACAAAAGTCCGGACAACACTTTTTTATGTACAAAAAATAACTTAAATTATGGAGTTATTAAAAACTAAAACTATTAAAATACTTCGATTTAAGAGAGTAATTTAAGAAGGAAAACGTCTATCATCAAATTTAATGGATTATTTGTTTTGTGTATTAACAAAGATGAAAACGTCTTTAAATCGTAAAATTTCGATGAATAGTTTACATTTTACAAGAAATGTAATGAAATGGTGCAGCTGCGTTGTGTCTCGGAAGCGAAAATTCGATCAGAGCAGTTCCCGCGAGATGGAATGTATACTGTCAAGTTTTGTATTAAATTTGTATTATTATGAATTTGGAAAATTAGGATTTTAAAAACACAACAAGTTAAAGTATTTTGGTATTACAATATAGATAGATTTTATTTTTTCCTGAATAAAATAAGATTAGCCTAAGAAAAATCCCGGACTAGTATTTTTATAGTTGCGTGCATATTTTTTATATAACTACATAATATTAGATTTCAGGCAACAAAGTGACATTTTCGATCAGTCTATCACGTAAGTAGCATTAATTTTTGGATCAGGAATGTCATTTCCTGAAATAAGAAGTTGTGTAAATTTCCCTCCTCGACTACTAACCACACGTGTGAAATGTCAACTAACCTGAACTCTTTGAGTTGTAAAATGACACGTGACGAAGGTTCATCTATTCGCGTGGGCGTGAGATGACTAGTGATTGTCACTAAGACATTTTTATACGTGACATTGCGCCAGGGCACGAAAGGAAATGGCTGACTTCGTTGGTCTCACTCTTCTGGTTCTCGCGTATTTCCCTTTCGCCTGTGTCTCGTTCGTTTGCCCCGGAGAATTTACCTCGAGCATTGTTTAGGATTTCTCTGCCAAGAAAAAACATCATTGGAGTGCTATGAGTGTATCCAGTAGCTACAGATTTAGTTTTGGCAATGATACGGGAAAGTACCCAGCAACACGATATTTTATTCTACAGTAAAACCGTGATTCGAAAAAACGTAATTGACGCATTTATCCTGGAGTTGTGTTGAATTGTTGTAATATTGTTGAACAAAATATCGTTGTAAGCGGTTGTAGAAAGTTGTGATGTTGGTATGTATACAATAATATGTGTGGTCCGGCGGTGGCAGTCCGATGAATGATTAAAATAGGATGACCCTGATGCAGAAAACATAATTTTTTCGAAACTTTGGCTCTATAAATATTTTAATGTCTTTTGATCTTATCTAAATAACTCCAAACTATAATGGGAAACGAGGTCAATAACCAAGAATTTACTGACTTTGATTGTAGTTTTATCGGTTTTAGTAACCGCGTTTTTCGAATTTAAGTTTCCATTTGCTTGAGTGTCTCCTCCGCGTAGCCTTTTTCTGACCGTCGGTTCTGCTCTAGCATCGATTGTTCCACGCGTCAAGAGCGGCAGCTGCGAGGAATAAGTGACTGGCCTGCATACGCCCACCCGCTCGACCTGCGCGCCGGACATACCGAGCTGTCTCTGCGCAGCGCGCGACCCGCAGACGCACGATGCGGGGTTTCATGCCTGCCCTGGAAGCAGTTGGTCTCTCCGCAGCGAAAGAGATCCACGGTATTCACGTGTCACGAGCAAAATACACAGCGGGTCGGGTATTGATGGCGAACAAACAGAACTGATGGATATCCTGCAACATTCGATTTGTTCCCTGCGCGCAGAGTACACATGAATTTCCTCTCTCATTCTATCATTTTCGTTGGTCGTATCGTGAATATTTGACTATTTATCTTCCTTTACGAAAATAAATCGAATCTCGTTAAAACATTTGCGATGAGCTTCATTTAGTTCCGTAATGTGAATCGCGCTGAACCGTGGGAAATTTTGTTAAGGGATGGTTTAAATGGTAAGGAAGGTAAAATATGTCATCGTGTTGAACGTGAAACTGGCATAAACAAACATAAATATTTACAATTTATATACCGTAACAAAAAAATAAAATGTTGAGTGAATGTCTGATTTCGGTATCAATCAAATAGGATTCTACCAGTTATAATTTCAAATTGTCATGATGTTCACTTTTTAATAATTGGTCAGATATCTTTTTATGTCGTTGTTATGTTGTTTGGTAAGCCATGTCTATGTCGTTCTTTAATTAAAAATTAGAGGTTTAGGAAGATGGCTGTAAATGCATCCACTAATTCAACCTGCGTAAAAGAACACAGCTAGGAAACACTTCCTCAGACTTATTTTTCTTTTGCTCTATCATCCTTTCAGGAGGCCAACGGCAAAATAAGGGGCTTAATTAATGCCTCTCGTGGGGCCGAAATTTAATCAAGGAAGTGTAGAGCTTACAATAAAAAATATTTGGCGGGATTATGGAGAGCTTTGCTGCTGCAGTTTCTGTGATAAAATATCGGAAGGTTTCTAATTCTGCAAAGTAAAGATATTTTTTCTTTCTCTTTGCTACGTTAATATCTTCTTAGTTTACCAAAAACACACGGAGCTTATGCTCACCTTGACCTACGTATTGTACTTCAGTCTTAATAGATACTGGCACACTATATGCAAAAGAATATAAGGTAATTTTTTAGATTGAAAGACTTCGACGAAACATCATAATATAACTAATAATAATCTTATTCTACTCAACAGAAAATAATTAATGGTTAAAAATATTAATTGGAACAACGATGTTTTAAAGCCCTTGTGAAAGAAATGGATTTCATTGAATTTTTTTTTAAACTTCAGAGAATTCCATTTGAAACTTTAACGTGTAGGGAAAAGAGATCAAATCCATCTTGAAGAATTATTCATCAAAGAAATTATGTTTTTTCTCAGTCAATGAAAGGAGTAGCATATCTCTTCTTTATAATTCCAATCTCCGAAACATGTGGTTAGGTGGGAGGGCAAGCCTCACGGTCTGAACCTGGTAATATCAAGGGATTAAATAAGACATTGAATAAAAGGGGAGTGGGATCAGTATTTCTTAGTGAAGCGCAAAATGAAACTAATAACTTACGAGAAGCTAATTGCTAATAAAAGTTAAGAAGAATAAGAAATTAATATTCATCGTCTCTGCGAATTTCTCTCCCTTTGAAAGAATGCATATCTGGGGTTTTATAATTTAATGAAATTTTGTATTTATAATTTACCGAGCTTGTTAAAAAATAATAAGATTGGTTGAATTATTAGTGGATATATACAACGAGAATGATGAAGTTTTCAATTTTACTAATAATTTTCGATACACACAGGGATTAAAACCAAGAACTGGGAGTTAGAGAGCGCGAGTGTGTGGTGATATCTAGAATATTAAAAATGAAATATATTTCTTGCGCACATTTACCTCGGAGTGGCAGTGTTAGAGTTCCCCGGTGAATAGGAATAGAGCAGTGTGAGTCCCGAAATCATCTTTCCGGATTGAAAGAAGACATGTTCGTGAGAATTTTCTTGTGTGCCAGAGGTGGACTCGTTTTTGGCACAAAAATGTTTTGACAGCGGTGGCGTAGTGGCAGTGTCTTCCCCCCCACCGTACTGCTGGTTGGGAGAGCGCAGTTTTGATCTTACTTTCGACTGAAATTGGTGAGTTTTCATCTGAGATTACCTACACTTGTGTCTCGAGATTACTTTCGTCAATTCGGTATTTTTTTCTCCCTGGCAAATCCACATATCTGTTGCCATCATCATATATCATTAATTGAAAAAATAAATTGAATCGAAAGTATATTGGAATAGACTGATTTTAAAGAACATTATATCTTCAAATACCTATTAATGTTTGAATGTGTTTATGGTTTTCAGGATATAATATTTTTTACATTATATGAATTATTTTTACACTGTTTTCATAAATATTTTTAAAATCATATGTAAATGTTACTATGATGAAACTAGAACTTTTCTCTAAACATTATTCACATTTTGTTACAAAATATATTAAATTTATATTTGCACGAAATGCAAATTCTTATCGCAATCATTGCTCGAAGAAAAAAAATTCTTTATTTTTTTCTGACCAACTAAGAATGTTTTTTGTTATAAATGATTGTTAGTATAATTATAATATATTGGTATCGTCCAAAAAAAGTCGTAATGATAATTTGTATATTGATCGTGAGAGTGTAAGATACACTTTTTATTGTAACGGAGAAGGACACACGTTGAAGAGGGATTAAAACCCAATGGTGAGAGTAGTGAAACGGAAAACTGTAAATTTAAGCTAAAAAATTTTGATCGTTCCTTTTGTTTTCCCGTTGAAATCGTTTTCGTTTTGAAATCCCCCCCTTTTTTTCATCATTCTAGTTTAATGCGTGAAGGAATATGTGAATTGCTTATTTTCGCGGTAGTGAAATGTATTGAAGTGAAAAAAAAAATTATTGTAGAAGCATTTGAACGCAACTTTACGAGGTAATTTGTAACTTAAAAAGAGACATTGATTTATGTGACGAACGTTTTGTGTCGGCGCCATGTTATATCACACCCTACCGCATGTTATCTCTGCTACTTCGTCCTGTACAACTGTGTACTCAGAATGGATAACCCACGGTGATTGTAATAGCGATTCCGCGAAAAATTCCCTACGTGCATATTGAGAGATACATTAATTTGTGGACTCTCTTTTATGATACGTAAGTACAGTTTTGGAATTCGTCATATGCATCGTGTCATCTTTCACAAAATTTATGCATTTCTGATTCAAAATTGTTTTCTAGTTTCTAGTGAAATTCACAAGTGACTTTTGAAGGTACTTATTGGTATATTGATATGTTTTTGTTGGAGTGTGTCTTCATCTAGGTTGCTATGATTGTTTCACTCGGTCGATCTCTCATATTTTCTAAAATAAATGTCGTGAGGGGGATTTTTATTCGAAATTTTTTTTTTTTAATATAGGTACACGTTATATACGTGTCTTGGGAGTGGAATGTTTATGTTCAATTGCATGAAAATGTTGAATCCAGCTATTTCTTGTTGCCCTTTTTGGACAGTGACCATTAAAAACAAAGCAGTTTTTAACAAGTATTAATTTTCAAGTGGTGTAGTGGTACTAGGCAGCACAGAACGAACTGAAAAATTCAGACTTATCGCTATTCATGTCGACGTAGGAATAAAAGACGACGATTTGGACTATGTCTCAGTAGTCTTTCCCGAAAACGTCTTTTCCGTTTTCCAACAAGAAGTTTAAGCCGGTTGTAAGAGGGCATCGTTTTTAGGAAGAATCCCCGAATAAACCTCAGGCGCTCATTCCCGCGACTTCTGCAAGTCTAACTTTACCACCCTTTTCTTTCTTCTCACGAGATTAGGGAAGGTCTTGGTCTCCGGAGAGTGGTCTCTTTGGCTGGAAGAGCGCGGAGTTGGGAGAACAGCAACGGCGTGAAGTGGCTGCAGCGCACTTATTGCATCCCGGAGTCGGGACACGTTCACTCCGACTATCGGGGCGAGTCCGCGCTCGCGTTGCGGCATCTCGCGGAACAAATGTTGAGGGTGTGTCGCTCTGAACACCAAGTTTCTTTTTATACTCTGAAGGTGTCAGAACGGAACGGAAAAGGCACAGGATTGAAGTGCCCAAGAAACACTTATTAGTGAAAGGAAGAAGGTAGATGAAACCTACAGGAGACATTACGGATCGGGGAGCGAAGGCGGATTTTGTATAGGAAAAACTCACAATGTTAAGCGTTTGTATTAGTGGAGATCAGTGGTGGATCTATGGGGCTATAGCACTCCCCTCCTTATTGGACCTGAATTCTCAAAAGATAAAGTCATATTTTGTCACTTTAAACAATTAACAAATTTGGTCACTATTTAAAATTGTTAATTGTTGATATGATAAGTCGATGTATTTTGTATTGTAAAACCGTGATTTTCAAACAGAAATGCCCCATTACTACGGTCTAGATCCGCCACTGCTGGAGACGATATTTTTATATTGTTGTATTTGTAAATGGGAAATGTAGCGTGCTATTGAAGCTTATCTACATGGAGCCATAGATCGTACGAATTGGGTGGTAGGTCATTGTTAATAGGTGTACCGGTTAACTGGGTTTACCAACAACTTGGCCCACGCGGAGAGGTTAGTAGAAGTAGTTAGTAATAGATACTGGGAGGACCTGGATAGAGGAAGGAAGGTTAGCTTTTCACAGTAGTCACATATGAACTGGGACATTAATGTGAAAAGCTACAAATTTTCTGGCCCCATCGGGAATCGAACCCGGGATATCTTAGTGAGAAGCAACAACACTACCACTTGCGTCACCGATGGGGTTGGGAGACGATTGAGAGACTGTTACAAAGATGAATAATAGTTTGTGGAATCATTTCAACTCTACTGCACAAAGTTAAGTTATAAAAGTTCATGGAACTGAGATTTTTTTAATTCGATACTTTCCGATCGGACTTTTGGCCTTACAGAGGTTTTAATATTTAGACATAATATAGATATTGTTTTTCAATCGGTCTGAACACAAGCACAAAAAGTGTGGTAAGATAGAAGAGATGTAAAGAGAAATTTTAAAAATATCTTTTCTGACTTATCGCTAATCGATTTTGTCCCGAAATCTTTTCCTGTTTAAAGATTTAATGGTAGACATTTTAAGTCTACGAACTCATTAAGAAAAACGAATAATAATTGGAGATAGATAAATGTTTCATATAATGTAAAATAATCCACATGTCATTATTACAACATTTGGAAATCGACTAAATTATGTCACTGAGAAGGGAAGTACTGCAGATGCACGTCCTACGAAAGCGTATTTAAGAGTTAAATAGACGAATAAAGAGAGGAGGCGAATCGTCGTCGTATGAGGCGGATAAGCGTTTAGTGACGGCTTGTCCAGGCGTCTCTCGAAATTGAACGTTTTCTTCGAGATTTATGGCGACGAAGTTACGGGGAACGGCGACAGGTCCCGCAAAATTATGTCTTGGCGCCACTTCGCACACAGTTGGCGTCTTTGAAGCAACTCGAAGCGATATTTCGCGTTGTCGGACTGCTCCCTCTTTCAGCGAGTGAGATGATCAACCAGTGCACTCCGAGAGCTGAGGCTCCTCCATTCTCTTTCAGCATTAGGTCAGGATGAACAGGTATATGGTAGCATTCTGCATAATTGTCTTTAAAGAATTCCAAAAAATGCTACATCTTAAACGTAAATGTTAAGCGATTCGTATTCGTATTAAAATTTGTGTTCCTTTATTTTAGTATGAAATAATAATTATAATATAACCTAAAGTTTCAGTTATTTAATGCTTTCATAGGAATAGTTATATAAACTATAAACTTCCTACTTGAGTATCCGCGGTTTTGCTTACGTGCAATTTGTGATTCTTGTTTGGTAATTTATTCTTCTTTATTAAGTATTTTATTAATATCCACTAAAAGTTGTTCTCATTAGTGTCGGTGGTTTCGTTCTGTTAATATGTTTAGTTTTTATTTTCATTCAGAAGTATTTGTCTTTTGACCTATAAAATGTGTATGATCCCTCTTGGAGGAAAATAACCATTTTAAAATTATTGTGACTCTCCATCTTCAATACCAAACATTCATCGCACCGAAGAACATGATTATCATAATTATGTGAATCTCAATATGATTAAGAATGTTGTTTTCAATTTATAAGTACCATGCAAAGCGGTCGTGACACACTTTCGCGTAAGCATATATTAACAGATATTTTCTCAGCTCGTGTTTTTTATTCAGTTCACGAATGTTTCATTTCTTCGTATCTTTTCTTGAGGATCAAAATAAAAATAAGAGTTATGCAATAGTATGAGGAATATCCATGACCTACATATCAGCCAATGTCGATGTGTAGGAAGTCCAAAATAAACGCTCGCGGTTTGAACGGTTGCTAACTTGCACCAAGGATCCCTTAAAAGTTTTTCTCTTTTTTCACGCTCATTTCTTGCTACTGAGATATAAGTACTGAAAATAGCAACGTCCTTAAGTCCAGCCGCTGCAAGAGAGTGCGAAAAAGCGAGCGATTTCTCTGCGACCTCCGCTGATTAGGCACTTGCTCATTTCTCGTGCGTTGAGCAAGATGGTACCAAATGTTCTAGGGAGCGAGGTCGTTTTCTTTTAGAGAGTGCATAATCATTATGCTCCGTCCATAAAGTCCAAATTACGGCACTGTTTGTTTCTGTGTGCTGCAGTACAAATAAATTTTAGTCCTTAAAAAAGCGGTAAAGGTGAACTTTAACTGTGAGTCTTATGTGTTTTTGGGAAATCCGCTGCGTGATATACCGTATCTTATGAATGATTACATGGAATAAACGTTCCAGTTTTATTCTGTTGTATCTGCCATTTGCGTCTTCTTAGTATTATCAAACAGTAAATAAATTCGGAGTTCTTAAACT
This sequence comes from Laupala kohalensis, assembly GCA_002313205.1. Classification (NCBI taxonomy): domain Eukaryota; kingdom Metazoa; phylum Arthropoda; class Insecta; order Orthoptera; family Trigonidiidae; genus Laupala; species Laupala kohalensis. The sequence goes on from NNCF01126936.1 coordinate 185,652, forward strand.
CGACAGTTCCTGATGGTCAAAAAGTCGGGCAAGGGATTAAAATTTTTGGATACCATCAAACTCGACAGATTCTACCTGCTCTAATGGCTTGTCGCCCGCCGCGCACCCTCCTGCCGACCAACCGACCTGCCGCTAATAGATTTCATGAGTCACTTACTGGAGAGTTATTTAAAGTGCTATTAATTAAATATTTTTATTCCCATTATTTTAAATTCTACACATAATTCCAATAAAAATGAACCCAAACGACGTATTTATGACATTACTGAGTTTTACGCTTCTGTTAGCATAGTACATAAAAAGTATTGTAATCGTGAAAAATATTCGGTCGCGAAATTTTGACGAATATATCAGTTTTGGGAGACTCTGATTCCGAGAACAATGTGCGTAGAATTCCAATTATAATTTTCTTGATGATTTCATGAAACATATGATTAAAAGGAAAACAATTATTTTGTGTATCGTACTAGAGTAAATGCGTTGGTTCTAGAAAGTGCACCTACGTTCGGCACTTCGGGTTTTAGAACCAAACACTTAGGCTTTGAAAAACTTTTTGGTTCCGGTTTTATTTCTGAGACAATATTTATTTCCCTCTAAATCATGAAATGTGCTTTTTATGCTCTTTATGATAGGAATGAAACAATAAGATAGATCTTTGTAACAGCAGGTTTGGTTATTCGTCTGAATGTCAAAAATGAAAGGGGTAGCATCTAATCTTTGTAACTAAGGTGTTTTCTCATGAATTGCTCATTTATTGTTGAATTTCTGTTGTTGGTAATGTATGTGCGGATGTTAACTACAAGAGAGCCATTGCTCACATGTTTTCGGAGGTCGACACATAAAATTAAGAAATATAAGAACAAAATGTATATAATATAAGAATAATGTATAAGAACAAGTATAAAAAATTCTACACATATGTGGAAACTTTGGATTCAAGAATTCTCAAGCAATTCTCTGAATAATAGATTTAAGTTTCCAAATCCAGTCACTATGTTTCTTAGAGAGAAAATATCCTAGTATGTGGTATATTTTATTGTAGTCAGCTATTTTGTATAAAATATATCAGATGCTTCTCTAATATTATATAAGAATTCATTCATGTTCAAATAAAGTTTATTCTTTTTAGCAGCAGCTCGATAATTTAAAAAATTACCAGGAAAACAAGAAAGGAGGAAAAAGAACGAAGCTGCAGGCTCAGATTTCAACAATAAACTCAAACAAAAATAAATTACTAAGATTTTCTAAAATGCTCTTTCTTCAGTTTTCCACTTATAACTTGATAATACATTTTTGGAACGAAACACCACTGTATAATGTAATATTATATTTCCAACAAATTATGTTCTGTGTCATTTTGTCATCGGACGAACGGATAAGTCTTAAGAGCGCGATTGTACAATGGATCAAAGAACTTATTTTTTCCGTATTTTGTTTATAACTTGAGAACTACTTACTTTTAGAGAAACCGTCCTTATACGAAAATGAAATTTATTGAACGTCCAACAAAATGTGTTTTTCAGAGTATTTTTTTCTGACGATCTGTTTATCCGCTTGTGCGCGTTCAACTTAAGTACACATCTATGTAGTAGAGTCAACGTGTACGTTTTTCCTTGCATGGTGTCTGTGGTTCAAATACGGTTCGAGTTGTGGTCTTTAACTCTTGTAAATTCACAGAACTGAAAAAAATGACATAGCATTTTATTTCTAAAACTCATTGCTTCAAAGTTAAAATCCATGCCAACTGAGTATTGTTGAAATTTTAGTTTTTTTTGTTTATTTCAGGTACTTCGGTTGAGGAAAATTTCGGTTCATCATCAGAACTTGAACATATCAACATATAAAAAAATCAGAACTACCCTATTTGATGCAATTAAGTAATACGTATCGACTCTTCGACATAGATGTGGACAAAACTTCCACGCACAGAAGAGGATAAATAGATTGTCAGAAAAAATCCAGGATAACACGTTTTGTAGCACGTTTAATGTATTTCACTTTCGTATGAATACATTTTCTCTAATAGTTTGTAATTCTGAAGTTATAATTCAATTATATCCATTGTAGATTTTTTGTCAATTTTCCGTCCGTCTGGTGACAAAACGGTACAGAATGTAATTTGTTAGAAATTTAATGTACATTTTTTCTGTTCAAGAATATTTTGTTATAAAAATGCGTTGTTTTAAAGTTATAGACGGAAAACTAAAATAATATTAAAAGGGAAAAAATCTTTTTTTGACATGCTTTTTTTCGTCACCTAATTACTGGACTAATAGTCAAATGAGTATTTGATGCCAGTAAGGTCGTGTTGGTATCATTTTTCATCATTTTAAGTGTAGATTTCAATTATTCTATAACATCACAATTTTTATGGAGAAAATTTTTTTTTGTGGTAAAACCAACTTGTTTACTGAAAGAGCTGCCCACTGGTCCCATTGTCTGGGGATTCACGGGACAGGCACAGGTAGACCGGTGTAGACCTAATCCTTAAGGAAGTGTCGAGTTTAATGGTGAAGTTACCTTCTACCTAAGGTACGTCCAATAAATTTCTTCTAACATTGTAGTATTCAATATATAAAAATATTCTTTTTAAAACATACTTCATGAAGTGTGGAATCTATTGATGAAACGTTGTGTTTAAAAAAAATACTAATAAACTTTTAATTTTTTGAATTATAAAACAATACCTTCAACATTGGAGTCTGGTGTAGTAATTTTAGTTACTATAAAAACTAGGAAATTACCGGAACTGTAATCCTATTTGGCAAAGTTAAGTGATTCTAGAATACTTGTTTCGAATCCTGAATATTTTTATTATCGTGTGTAAGGAAACAAAGAATTTGCGTATAGTTTGATCGCTGTCATTAGTTTCACTACTTAAATACCAGTTATTTTTGCTTGAGAAACGACGTAAACATTTGTCGGTTCGAATTGCCATTGCTGTGATCTTCACACTGGTCAGATGTGGGCGGATACGGTTTATGGCTTCTCGTACCATTGCTTCCTCAGATGTCAGATCCTTCTCAGAAATATCATGTCAACTTTCAAACTTGTCGTCTTCTCTTTCAAAATGCGAGGAAACGGACGAAATAAAGTTCTTCTTATTCCTTTTCACTTCTTCTAAAGTCTTGATGTCAAAGCAATTTAAATATACTTCAAACCGTAAAGTAAACATTTTTAAAGGAGAAAGATCTACGTCAGTGACCGGAAAGTTCTGTGTTCGTAGGAGTGATTTCCTTTGAGCCCTGTTACGACTGTTGTGAATGTTTCTGAGCTCCAAACGCACGACGTGTGTTTGAAGTTTAGTATTTCCACTTCTGTCGTGTTTTCACCTTAACTGTGTGGTCGCCTCGGTATAATTTTTCTCCGCGATGTATTTTCAAACCGATCTGAGTAAATTTCAATTACGTTCTCGGATTTTTTTTATGTTCTTTTACATCATTTTTCTTTAGTAACCCTTAACAACGGATTTACCCTGTAGAACCAGGGATAGTTTTTGCGCTTCATCTCTTTCGCTCCGGAAACTTGCTCCTAGAGTTTGCAAACTCCTCCACTTGCCGCAATTTCGGCGCACATTTTCTCCGCCCTTGATCCAATCGAGGTCTTCTGCCTATGCAATGTTCTCTCTTCCGCACCCTCAAGCCGCAGGCGTCAGTGAGACCCCGCTGCCACAAAACATTCCAATTTAATTAGCAGCGTATCAGCGTTCCAGGAACACATGTACCGGACGGCGGACTCTCATAGCGGGCCTTGAATAATTTCTGCGCTGTTTGCAGCTTCTACGGCGGGGGTTACCGGTTGCTACCCGGATCTTTAATATACCGCCTTCGCAATTGCAGCTTTCGTCGTATCTTAATTCGCTCTTCTGATCTATCTCTGCTAATGCGGATTTTTCACAAATGTAATAAGCAAGTTCTTTACGTTGATGATTATATTTGTGAAAAAGCCGCATTAGGAATGATCGACGCGATTTTTCAAGAACTCTTTAGATCTTGGGGAAAAAACTGCAAATACATTTCTGAATAGTAGTAACTTTTAAATTAATAGTTACTGAACATTACGAGCACTAGAATACATTGGTGATCAATTTTTATGGATTTACAGTGCATGTAATGCGTGTGCCAAATTGTCAAGTAAATAAATATTTGATTTGTTTGTTTCAATCTTTGAAAGTTAGACATCTGTGGGTTTATGTACATTACCATGTAGTTTTCTCTAAATGTCCTTTTCTTCTTAAGGTGAAAGTGGAAATTTAAGAATGATCGTACACCGGTTGAGACGCCCTGTGAGAAGGCTCCCTCCCTTTAATTGACCACGCCTTGTAACTATTGAAGTTTGAATCGTACAGGAAATGAAATACATAACTGTCTGTGGGACACCCCAACTGCTTGACCTACAGTCGTATAGGTTTAAAAACGAAGTTTTATATACTTACTGTGAGATTTTGAAAACATATTTAATAAGAATTAATTGTTTAATAATTTAAACGTTTTGATACACTTCGAAAAATAAAAAAGATTTGCACAATAAGAAAAAATGAAAGTAATTGTAGTGTTCATTGGAATTTTATCACTATCTCAGTCAAATCAATATTATTTGTTTCGAATTGTTACTAGTGTGAAAAATAAAAATATGAAAATAATTAAAAGTAAATCTTCGGTTTCTAATGTATTCATGTTGTATTAAACAAATACCTGACAAATATTTTGCAGTATGCATCGAATAGTTCTACCGTTAAAAGCTATTTAATACGCCAATTCTGGTCTCTCGATATTATAATTACGCGCTTAACTTCATTACTCGTGTTTCCGCTACCTATCGCTATGATGACCGTTGAAATTACATCGGTTTCGATGTGCACGAGAAAGGTTTTTTTTGGATGGTCACCAATTCTCCGTATTAACTCGCGGCATGTGTTTGCGAGGACGCTCCAAAGTCGGCGTTTTCCTAAATATCACACTGCAGTTAACTTCGGACGGTAGATGGGTTTGGTTGGGGATGTGGAAGCAAAAAAATCGCACAAGGTCCGGAGCACGTGATTTGGACCGCATATTTAAATAAGCCTTAGTAGTGGCCAAAAATCGACGCACCATAACACTCGAAGATATCTACACCTAAAACTGATAATCCCCTGTGTTTCTCTCCCCTTGTTCTGAAACGTTCCACGTCCAAATCTCTAGTGTTCGTGTTGTAACACAACCAATGCATTTACAAAAAAATAGTTTCTTACTCGAATATATTTGTTGCAATATATATTGTAGTTTATTTTATCTGAAAATATCATTTATGATGAAAATATCATTTTGTTGATGATTACGTAGCCCTGAAGATGATGTAGATTATATCGAAACGTTGGCGTAACAAAGAAATTGTTTTATTTGGACCTAAACGCAAGATATCCTTATTCATTACTTAATTTGTGAAATGTACTCCGGTATTTTAACTTTGGAAGAAATTATGCGATACGGAAATATATTTTTGGTTTTTTAATTTTATGTCTATTTGGTCGAAAATGCTTGTTGACATTTAGGACAGAATAGATACTGAAAGAATCCGGTTAACAAAGAATTTGTGGGTTCATTTGTACACGTGGGATTCTTTCGTTGACAGGAACATTTACATTCATGTATTCGTGTTTCAGGAAAGATTTTCTTCACTTTATATGGACAACAAAATCAGATTGGTAAAAACATAATGAATATTATGGAATCAGTATTTTGATATTAAAATCCTCGTGTCCTTTAATTATAATATTGAATTCATTACTTTGTACTAACGAAAGGATGATTGAAAAGGCTAGCAGCTACAAATTGGATTAACACGTAATTGTATACTTTGATTTAGTAATTCACAGCCCCTCACTGACACACCGTAGTATCTATCACACTGACAAGCTGTCTGCGCGAGTCCAGCGAACTTGTCGTTGCTTCTCTCGTATCCGGGTAATCTCACCCTCCGTGTATCCCATCCTGCTGCTGTCGCTCATAATTTCACTTGCCCGCACTAGCACGTCGCCGCCCGCCGCTGCGGCCACCAACAGCTTCTGCTGTAAAATGGGTCGGTTGTGCAGATGACGTGCATGAGGTACGTAGAGACAGACGGAGCGAAACAATACGGTTTTATTGCTCTCAGCTGCCGGACGAAGCAGCGAGAAGAGCGCGCGGCCGAGGTGCACCCGCCCATGCCCTTCATCAGTCTCATTGGTCACTCCGCTAAGCCCACCAGTTCTGCGCTTCTTCTGGTTTTATCAGACCTCCAGGTTCCAGCTCATTCCTTGTTTCTCTCTTGATGAATTCCACTCTCGGGGTCCCGCATAAATCATTCGTATTCATTCTCAACATTTCCACTTACACCACACTCGCAAAACGTAGAGCGGAGTCTCTCACCCCTTTCCTCATCACATTTCGTTGATCTCATCTCTTCCCGCCTATCGTCGGAGGAGGATTTTACTCACAACAAAAACGGTGACGGTTTTAACCAAGCTACTTTTTTACCTCTTCAGAATATTATTAACTGAAACCATTTTTGCTTGTTTCACTGGGTTTTCTGCTGCTGGTGCTTCTTGTTTTCACTCATTTTTTGCGACAAAGTTATCTGAATATAAATAGGTAGCGCTCTTCTGATGCATTTTTGGTAGACCTCGACTAAAATACGCTGCGACGTAAAAACAATTAGTTTTTTGTACCTCGGCTCTAGACGTACAGCTCAATCAGGGTTGCGATGCGACTCGGCTTACTCCAAGTTACTAGTAAATCTCGTAACTGAATAATTGAAGATGACTTCAAGAATTATGTGCATGAAGGGTTGCGAAATATGGAACGATTTTACAAGATCATTGACAAGATGTTTCACTTCTCATTTTCAAAGAAACTTTTTTTATAGTTTGAATTTTTTTTTTGAAGAGTTGTGTGTTGCTTTAAAGTATGTTAACTGTTTCTCACAAAAACTTTTAGTTATTATGTGGCGTAGTTCAAAACGTATTATGTTATAAATTTTATCATTAATGTAAAAACAAAAGAATGAAGACGGAAAATATAAATTGTATAAAAGCAAAAAAAAAAGTAAAAGATTATATTTATGAATCATATAGTAAATGGCTGCTATAAATGTTTATATTAATGCTCAAATATGTGTTCATGTAATTCCTCTTCAGACAGTCTCTCGTGTCTCAAACCGTGTTCCGTGTTATTTGGTTGGTGCTTGAAGCGCGCCACAGTGTTTTTTCTCTTTCTGAATGCTTTTTACTACCCTTTGTGAGTGCTACCACCCAGCTGCTGCAGACAACGCCCTGCCAGCGTTTTCGTTCGATGGTCCGGATATGACATCAAGACGTGCCGTTCTATTGTGCGAGTTGATGTTCCAACCGTTTGAACACCGTCTCCTGCCAACCGGGAGATTTTGAGTTGTCAATTGTGAACTCTTGAAATTATTGCGAATTCCAATTCCGATGTTAAATAATAAGAAATCAAACAGTAGTGAATACAAAAAGCGTAAAACTGCAAAAATAAAAAGTCCATAAACTGAGTTGAGTTGAACGTATTTTCATACTGAATCCTTGGAGCCAAACATTATTCGATTTCTGGCGTGTAATTCTCACGCCGTAAACGTAATCGTTGGCGTTTAAAAAAAAAATTGTACATTATTTCATCCAATTCAATGCACCAATTTTTGGGTACTTGAATATATCGCGGATGTGAATTTCGCAGAAAATAATCGTAAATGTTTGTATTAAACCCGTTTGTAATGAAGTTTTGGTAATTCCAAAACAAATATGGAAAGAATAGGAAGGGCAGAAACAGCGGAGTGCAAGTGCGGGAAAGGAGATGAGACAGTAGGATATGTTTTCTGGAATTGTGATTTTTACGGGAAAGAAAGAGCAGAGTATTTGCGGTATTTGAAAGAAAGAGGAAGCTGGATTATGACACAGAAAATGAATTAATGAAAAATAAAAAGCCAGGGAAGATATGAGAAAAACAAAGAGTAATCACACAAATAGGACTAATTGGAGATATTTTGAACAAGGAGAATATATAAAAATATAACAGCAGATATCTGAACAAGAAACCTTGCAATGACAATGTTGGAGGCAAGGTGACTAAGTTAAATGGCCAAAGAGAATGAAATTGAAAAAAAATGGTACCCAATTTTAGAAGCAAAAAACAATCATATTTAAAGCAACAAAAAAGTCAAAAGAAAACTGTTTCAAAAGCACACTTATTTTAATGTTACAGATGTGCTGTTGCGAAAGGCACTCGAGCCTATTCTTTTACTTTCTTTATTTGGGTAGAGTTCTTTGGAATTTATTGTGAAGTGGTAACAGATTTAACCTACCTAAGCTGTCTACAAAAAATGTGAAAAATAGAAAAAGCGCCGACTTTCTCTTCGTGATTTGATGGTAGTAGAGACGTGTGGACGCGTTCGAAAGAGACGACGTGACGTGAGGGCTTCTTAGAAAAGATGGTATAACACGTTGGGGCGTGCACGTGACGGAATGTTGAATCCTTGTGAGCTCCCAGACGGTAAGATGTGGAGACGAGGAACACCTTTTCATGACAATTCAGTGCTTCATAATTATTTCGTTAACCTTTATATATATTTTAATCTTCCTTTACTTGTTTTTTGCTTTATACGTATTTTTTCTTTGTTCGTATTCGTCGTCTCGTCTGCCGGCTAACAATTCGCTTATCTAAAGAGAAGAAAAACGTATATATTTGTTTGTTTTTAGTTTAATATTTGCGGAGTAGATACCAAGCAATATTTTTAAGAATCACCATATATTCAAAATACTTCTATAATTGAATAATAAGTGTAAATCTTCATTTTCGAAGAAGGATGTAGTTTTATCATGTTCAAATTATACACATACTAATTGGTTACCGGTGTTTCCTACTTAACATCGTTACACGAGTAAAATTAAAGAACTGTATCGCCACTGATCGCTTCCACACAAGTTCTACAACCTTTCTGGCATGAAAATCTTTAATTTGAAAAATTAGGTGGTCGAATATAACAAAGAAAGAAAAACGACCTTATTATTATTTCTTTATTAGTTATATACAGAAAAGCAGACGAGAAACATTATCAACAAGACTATCACAAAAGTTGTTGAAATATTATCGAACGAGCGGAAAGTACTGTTTCAGATGCATACAGTAATAGTAAATTTTATTGTAACGTTTTTTTTTTCTATTGTAGTATTTGTAAATGGGAAATGTGCGTGCTGTTGAAGCTTATCTACATGGAGAGATAGGTATAAGAGTTGGGTGGTAGGCTATTTTTAGTAGATGGCGCTCTTACCAACTAATTGGCCCATGTGGAAGGGTAAGTAGGAGTTATTAGAGTTATTGATACTAGGAGGAGGAGGATAGAGGAAGGAGGGTTCGCTTTTCAGTAGTCACAGCTGTATGAACTGGGATATGAATGTGAAAAGCTACAATTTTTTTTTCTGGTCACTCCGGGAAATGAACCCGGGATGACTTGGTGATGAGCTGGAACGCTACCACCTGAGCCACGGAGGGGTTTTGCAACGTTTCCCGTATGAAGAGAATGTTGATGGAATCACTTAGAGCGTTTCAGATTGAGACTTCAATGAATGTTTTGATTCAGTTACCGTGTAAACAGCACAATGTGCTAATCGTTTTGCAAGTCAAAGTGAGGTGTTCGTAGTTTCAGATGCTCTGGAAGGAAACTCGTTGTAGGGCACTGTGCACACGCATCTGACGCGAGTGGAGAAGGCGTTGATACCCACACGTGAGGCAGCGAAGCGATGGGAGGGTGTTCAGGTCTCTGGGTAGGGTACCACGGTCCGCGGCGCGGAACCCACTCGTAACGCGATGCCGTCCGTCTCGGCCTAACCAGTCGTCGTCGTCGCCTCTGCTAGTAGTGCCCGCTTCGAAACACCTGTGCGCTCACTTCAACATCTCACTTGCGAATCTACTGAGGAAGCACTTCGGTCAAAGGAAATGATCCTATTGAGGAGGATCCCACATACTTCCGGTGCCGAAGTTACAGTTTTTATAAAATTAGAAGTACTGATAATGGTAGCATTATTCCAATATTTACACAATGCTTACTACAATCATAATTACTGGCACTGACAATCCTCGTAGTATAACCGGCTTTGATTAATTAACGTAGAAACTACGAACATTAACACTCTTATCTGGATCCAGAACTGGATGCTTCACTGCACGGTGGAATTTTTTTAAAGCATGTTTTTACAAAAACTGTTTTATTTACAAAAATACATCTCATGCAAATATTGAAAAAAAATACTCCAAAACATTTATTTCGTTAGTTTTGAACGAAATAGATTTATTTACTTTCTATTATACGTACCAAAAGATAGTGTATTAACATCTAAGCCATAATTCGTCATGATATGGGGATCAAATTTTTTCACATTAATTGCACTTTCCGCACTAGTTATGTTAGAAATACCCCAGGAGGAGAAGTACGGTGTGGTGCATAAAGAAGTATCTCACATGGTAGCCTACTGTTTTTACCTACAATAAATTACAACGAAGAGTTAAACAATAATTTAGCAACATAAACTCCCGTGTGAAACAGCAGCGGGTCTCTCGTAGTTTATATAAGAACATACCAATTTCTCTACTTACACGTTATTTGTATATCGGAAGGTTCACTGATCGAGAATTATAAGTTCTGTAATGATGGAAGTCTTTTAATGTATTATTATTTCACCTTCCCGGTAGGTTTTTGACCTTGTGGAACCTACTGGCTCTTCCTTTCGTTTTTATGAGATGTCATTTGTCACTGACGAGACCGCGTTTGGCTGAGGAACAAAATAGGCCTCTTCCATTGTATTCAGTTCAAAAGCATATTTAATTATATCCAGGTGTTGTCTAAATCTCACGTGAGGTGCGTGATGTAATGTTCTGAGAACTAAAATTGGAGATGACAAAAGCGCATAACTAACTTTTCTTTCAAAGTGGACACAATGTGTTGAATTGACTGACGCTCTCACGTGTTACTTAGTTAGGAACACAAAGCTGTCACATATTTCTAGACTGGCTTCTCCACTTCTCTTTAAATACAGGTATTAAATTTGAAAGTATTGTTGTATAGTATCACTAATCTGTATTATTGATATAAATTAAAACGAAAGCTTTTTCCCTGACATAGTATCTTCGGGCTCTTTATTCAGCAGAATATTTTGGCAAATTCTGCAGAATAAAGAGCCTGAAGATGCTGACTACGTCAGCGAAAAAGCTTTCGCTTTCATTTGTATTAATAATAAAGATTGATGATACTATACAACAATATTTTCAATTTATTGATCATACCAATCGATATGCTGCCAACTATTCATTAGGTATTAAACTATCGTTAAATCATGTGTAGCTGCACGAAATATTTCCTTATGTTATGATTTATTTGAAATAACATTTGATTAAGAGATTTATTACTGATTTATACTATAAATGTAGTATTTTCACGTATACTTTGATATATTAGACGATATTTCTAGTATTAAAAATAAACTTAATGTAAAGATATAAATACGGAAAAGTTGCCTTAATTTATGAGGTAACTTCATTTCAATGCCATTTTCAGTAACGAGAAACTGCAGTGTTTCTTTTAACATTCGTTTTTTAAATGATTGAATAATTTTATTTATGTCATTATTGGTGTACTGTTTTTTAAATGAATTACTCAGTTTCCATTTTTCAATTGATCGAAAGCAAAATTAAAGGGGTTTCCTAAATTGTGTTGTATCCTGAGTGCTGCTGTAACGAGGGACATATTTTATTCATGTTAGCGTTGATTCATTTGCGCTGTTTTACCATTATCTAAAATTGGTTAGCAATATTTTTCGGTTTGTTTGCACAAGCTCTCTGGAAAATGTTAAATAAATCTTCTTTCTGCTCAAATGGAAACGTAATGCATTATCGCGTTTTCATCAATAAGTGTTTGTAATGAAAATTTGTATAACATAACAAAATTATTTTTTCTATATATTCGCGTGAACTTAAAACAGTCATCCTGCTTAAAACATATTGATGTTTTAAATGATCACATTATCATACAATATGTCTTAATACGTGTGTTTGGAGAATGAATAACTTAAAAGGCTATCGGTTACTTTCTTTGCCATATGTACATATTTCAACTGTTAGCAACATGAAAAGTAAATGAAAATGAAAGTGATTCATCTGAGTATGACTGAAAGGGAACGAGTAACGGAACCGGTCTTGCGACTCCCACGACGCATCGAAGCATGCAAGAGCTTCCGCGAGACTCTTCGTATGTAGTTGGAGCCGGTTCCCTGTCCTTCATTCGTCCAAGTGGGGCAGTACGAGTTCTACTGTCATGCGCATGCGCGTTTATTCTTTTAATAATCCTGAGTAAGACTGTACCGAAACGATTCAATAATATTACCTCAGCTGAAAGTGAAATAAGAAACCCGGCTCTTGATTGATGATTTGGTTTCCCAGAAATGTAGTAGAAATTAACTGAAAGCCACTTTCAGTTAAATTTTACATCGAAAGCCAACCTTTGCTTTAAATATTATTTTATTGCTATATCCTTCTGTTCAACTCAGGGGCGTTTTATCAATACCAAATAATAACAAATTTTCATCGGGAGGGGAGCAAGAGCGAAGAACAATTGTATTTTTCTACATTTAGCTATTGTTTATTGTTTTCAGAAAACTGAAAGCTTATTAATTAGTTAACAAATAGTTTTTCGCACATTTGTTTAATTAACGTATATTTAATGCCACTTCCATCCTCGTATCTCAGACTGATTATAAGTTTAATGTCCCTGATGTCACTAATAATGTATAATAAAATTCGAAGTTCACTATTATTTTTCTATATATGTCTTTTCCATACCTAACATGTCACAAGTTATTCGCTTGCGAAATGATTGGTGTTAGGAGGGACCGTTTATTTTTACAGTTAACATCTTGGCCAAGAAAAGAGAATGAAATTGCAATCAATTCATTTGGTAAACAATTAGTAGCAATATAGATCTGCTCTTTTTGTCAATTACACTGCCGAAGTGGGGAGTGCGGGTTACTGCAAAAGAATTGAAAAGAACTTTCTCAATACACTCCTATGGTTTAACTATTGAATGAAAGAAGCACTTCCTCACTTGTAGAGGTTGTGTTCGCGGAATGAATACAGTTATGCTCGAAACATTTTGTTTCGTCTATCTTATGATTGAATTTCTTTTGATTGTTTTCTCCATCTATAGCACAGTTTACTCCAAGATACGTGAGAATGGAAGCTAGTGAATTCTTACAGGTAATAAAAACAAGGTTGTTGTCGTTTAGCTGTTAATTAATTCCTTTGCGTAATTAATAGCATAAACTTGTTTAGAATTCTGGAGTGTATTGAGATATATGTTTCAAAAACTTGATAGAATTTGAAACCTTCAAAAGATAACCTTCGTGCATTGACATGTTTTCTGAATATTTAAATGATCAGTACTGTGGTGTATGATTTGTGCTTAGCGATATTCCCTAATTGAAACGTGCATTATTATGTAATACTCACTGATATATTCTCTTTTGTATCAAGATATAAATCCTCTATTTTTCATTCAATTATTTTTCATTTCGTATTTCATCCTCATTTTCACTTCTCCCTTCTATATCCTTTTCTCATTATCCCATGAGCGTGTCTATCAGATAGTCCCTGTCGACAGCCATCTGAACGCGGTGGCGAGATGACATGCAATACGTTTGCGGTCGCGTCGCATGCAGGCTGGTTGAAACGCCAGAGTTCGGAGCACAGAATTCACTACAGTTTTACGTTCTCTCTACATAACCTCGATGCATCTGAACAAACTTTTCATTAAGAACATGGCGGGTATCCTCTAAATGACAGAATTTCCTATGTGAACAGAGTTAAACCAAGTTACGCAATCGTAAGTCTTCTAAAATTAACTCTCTGTAGGATTATGATTTACAAATGGATCTATGGATACTCAATGTTACCACCAATTTCTCGAATATAATGGGTTAAATACATAGCTGACGTAGCTCAAGTATCCGGTAATATAAATTTTCGTTCACGCACCGCTCCTTGACTGTGATAATAGTGTTGTCTATGAACTTGTAAATTTTCCTACAAATATTACTCTTACAGGCGACAGTTAGTGAATCTTTCCTTTTACGGGAAGAATTAACAAATTAATGATTTCAGTTACATGTTTTATGTTGTATGAGTAAATGATCATCTGTTTCACTGCTATTTGTTACCGTTTTAATTTAGTAATTAACTGATCTTAAAGGTATTACGGCTATTACGAGTGTATTGCCTCTAACTTGGTTCATTAGTCAGGCACTGACAGTACATTTTACACACCACGGTACAAATAAATTTTCTTCTTTACGGAGGAGAAATACTGATGACTGTGAAACATTCAGGTTTTGAAGGAAAATGTTGATTGAAGCTGTGAATATATCGACAATATCGACGTGAAAGTTATTTCTGAGCCAATAACGCGATAAGAATGTTATTAACAGATTTCGTTTTAGTATAGAGCATTATGGTGCTCTCGCCGAAATTGGTTGTCCTAAAGGAATAGTATTATTATATGTAACATAAAACTTCCTGGTGGCTAAGAAACTTTTAATTGTGTTAAAGATAATGTCAGTCTTCCGTGACTACCTCTGCTTGAACTAAAGTCCTGTACGCACAAGTTAGTGTGATTCGCTGATGAAGATGGCTGAAGTCCTTTGTCATGAAGTCCTTGAGCTATATGTTACTCTTCTTTTACGAGTAATAATTGTAAGCCATGGTGGAGGGATTTTCCGAGACTTCATATATAGAAGGATTTTAATATCAGGAATCGAATGGCATAAGTGTCATTTTGTTAAAATTCGTTTTACAAAATTATTACACTACTATAATTGTAAGTTTAAATCGGCTTTCGCCTGAACGAAACACATTTCTTTCCATTCTGTCAGAGATACATCCGCTGGGCGGTCATGTCATTTGTCTGTTCTGTGGAACGTTTTACGCTGAAGCAATGCACAACACTCGCTACCGATGACTATGAAATGACAAATGACACGTTTTCCAGTAGTGCGGGCGCTGACCCGTGACACCTGAATACTCATCTTTATCGGTATTATAAGAAATAATTCATCGGTAAAATCAGAATTCTTGTATTAAAAATGTACTGGGAAGCATTCTTATTGAAGAAATGCGAACGTTGCTCTCTCCCCTAGTAAAATAATACTAAATGTAAAATATACATGTATATAAAAAAAATTTAATATACATTTTTATCATAAATTTTATTAAATTATCAAAAATACATTAACTTATCAAATTAATTATAAAAAGTGTGAATAAATGCATTTATTAAAAGTTTAATGAAAATTATTTTTATAATGAATATATCCGAGAGTAGCTGGGTCCCCTGCTATTATTTAGTTACTTGCAGAATATGTGTCGCGAAACGTTCGCTCTAAATCCACATTCAGTATTTAGTTTTAGGTTTGTTTAAAAAAATTGATTGTGTCTATCTAGAACTTGTTTTTCATAAGAATTAATAGAAATAAGTCAATTAGCTGATAATGAAATGAATTTTCGACTTGTTCACTTGTTCCACTGTTTGGTGATGTAGCCATTACTATTGTAGGCTGTACTTCGACCACAGGGAGGAATGGTATCATTGTGGGAAGGCAAAAGGAAACATTTTCGGTACTCAGTTCAGTGAAAGAAGTGTGAACGATTGAGAATACTCGTATTGTGATTGTCTAAGGGGAGCTACGAATGTTTATTGTACATTTCGCTGTTTAATTCACTACTATCGTCTTTTGTAGTAAAGTTTCAAAGCAATTTCACGTAGAACAATTATATTCACTTTGTCACTATTCAACAAGTGACAGCGATTCATCAGGGTATCACCTGCCGTGACATTTTTACTCACATGTAATGGCATCAGTAAATTGACTTTCTTGAATAAAATGTTGAAATTTTTTCTTTTCAATTTACGTAGTTTAAACGAAAGCATCTCGCCCAACGTTTCAATTGGTGTGAAGATGGAAAAACAGATGGTGACTAGAACCTACTGTCACTAGTTTGCCGTTTAATAAGAGCTGACTCACCTCTTGTTCTCTTCTCATGAAAAATTGTAGCTCACACATAGTTTGCCCTTGTTATGGTCTCTTTCGTAACAAGTTGACGATTTTTTAATATTACACTTCTTACACGAATTAATAAAAGATTTACTAGTGGGACAATTTCGACAAGGAAAATGGAAAATGAGACAAAAATAGAAATGTGTATTGTCATAACGCATCTTGTTTGATGGTGGCGTCTTGAATAATATCTATTGACTACAATAATAATAATATTAATAATAATAATAAATATAATTACACATAATTCGTTCCAGCACATGGAAAATGCACAGTTTGCAACTTTTCTTTATTTTCTTCAAAGAGAGCGTTATAATTGATGGTGAAGTTCAACTAAGCAAAATATTGATGTGGGAGTAATTATTAGTTTCCAGAGTGACTGTTGCTGAAAGAAATATTTATATTATTATTTTATTTAATCGAATGGTTGGTAGGGGTATCTTACACCAAAATCAGAAAATGTTCAGCTTTATTTGCTATTAGTTATACACCATTACTCCAATTTCTAAGACACATTTCTGTGTGTCATCTCCTTATCCCACTTCAAAGATTAATTATCTTTCTTTAATCGTCAGTGGTAATTAAACGTTAACGCGCAATCATTGCCCGGTGATGTGGTAAGAGCAAAGAGAGGTTAAGGACAATAAGCGCAATACACTAATCAGACTTGAGATTGATAATTCGTACAAATTTTCTTTATAATGAGGAAAGTGGCTATCCTAAAATAAGTATACGTATTATTTTTTAAGTTAATGAAAATAAGGTAAAGATTTCTTACGCATGACAATAAAAATTGGTTTCAAAACAACTTAGAAAAACAAAATCGGTATGTACACATGTAAAAGAAATCAGAATGTAGGAGTACATATACTATTTTAATGGCCCTTCCTAGCTCTTAAAACTCTCACATTTAATAAGAAAAATATCTAATAAGGCATTCATTTTTATTTCTACATCTAAGGAGGAAATATATAGACATGAATTTGAGCATGTTGCAAAAACATAGAGGATGAGAAAAATTCATTATAGTGCACATATTATTCTGGATTTTGCATACCCTTAATTGATTATTTACAGTAAAAACTCGAATGTTGTTGTTTTTTGCTCCTGTGTTTATTATTTTCACGGAAAACTGGTTTTAATAGATTGTTATATTTTCCGACGAAATGTTTTTGCAGTCAAAACAATTTTAGGTAATTTCAAGTTTTCTAAATTACGACTTTTTGTGGAATTACCGATTTTTTATGGTGGAAATGATAGTTTAACCTTAGTTTACAAGTTTCATATAATGGAAGCGAGGCTGGATTCTTGCAACATTACATACATGGATATTGGACAACCGGCATCAGCGGACGTGAGCAGGTGGCAAAGCATGCCCGAGGCTGTTTGTGAATCGTGTGCGGGGATTTGGTGGCCAGGATACGCGAGGCGAGGCAATCTGAGAACGAATTCGCTGAGGTGTTGGTTCTGTAGGTCAAAGCACACATGCTATCTTCGCATTGCTCTAGTTTCGGTGGTCTAACACAGAATTCGCCATTTTAATCTGGCTCTAGTTTCGATGGTCTAACACAGCACCCGTCGTTTTAATCTGACAGATAAATTGACGTATTGTAGGTTAATATTCAAGAAACGTATGTTATTGTTTCCTGCTGTTTCTTGCCATATCTTTTTTTCTTCCATAAAAATATTATTCTTTTTGCACAATGAATAATTTATTGTGCCACTAGCGAGAAAATTCTACTGCGCATCACCCTAAATTGTTAAGGTTTACAGATATTTTGTCACATACTTCTCTCTAATAATTTTGGCATAATTGGCAAGCGGTAGTCTGTAGAGACTCAAAACTTTCAAATTACTGGTACTAGGAAATATTACCCTACAAGTGTGTATAACAAAAAGAAATGAGATCTTATTATGTAAGAGAAGTATACCAGTGTGATGATAGCTTCTTGTCCGATTTGCTTTTCAAGTTCTTATTGAAATTTTTTGTCTTTTTTTCAGGTGAGTACTGCTATGACATGGATCCATCTTAACATTTTCTTCTGAAAGTGAGTAATATTGAAATCGTAATTATGTGGTTAATATTAATCACTGTGAATGAAATACATGGAGACATTTCTGGAATCTACTTGTAGAGATTATCATAAACTATCAATGTTAATTAAAATTATGTACGTTGCTCATGATCGTGATTGTATATTTCAGTAAGAAAATATTTTGCAGACCTTACTTTTCCTGACTTCGAAATTATTATTCCTTATATTCTATTGAATTTTTCTCCTCTCTTTCACAATGAATGAACAAAAACCTTGTATGAGTTCATTGGATATTCATACATTTTAAGATATAAAAGCATTGCGAATGTTCTTCGTTTAATTAAGGCAAGGTATGAGTGGATGGGTTCAATATTTCGGGACGCTGGATGTATTGTAAATAAATTTTATAAAATTCAAATGTTTCCCGTTTTGATTTTCGGGGAAGCGGAAATTTCTTCGATAACGTGTCTGCATGAAGTTGGCATGATACGTCAATTCTTATCTATTTGCAGATTAAATGATTCATAACAGCGATGTCGTGTTTATTTTTGTATGTATAATTCATGGGTAGAAATATAGCAACGAAAATTCAGGACGCAAGAGAGAAACGTTCAAACCAACTTGACATATCGTGTTTGCGTAGTTAATGACTGTAAAAATTGGCACCTCGGAAAGAAAAACAAATATTTTTTTTTACTGAAAATAAACGATTTGTTTATTTGAAATTTTATTCCGGCGTTCAGCATTACAAAAAATACGAGTGCGTTTTCGAATATATGTTATCAGTCTTAGAAAAATGGTGTAAAGCTACTGTACATCATGCTGCTTTAAACTGTCGTAGTTTAAACATATTTTGTGTAACTTATGAAATATTCTGCACTATTAAAATTAATTTAGTAGTCATATTTTTAGGAACGAATCATTTTTCCGAAGCGTTTTTTACAACAGAGATCAGATTTTCCTTAATAATAATAATAATAAACTTTTATTTTGTGGTTAGGTCATCAGAACTGCTTTTACGCCTTACCACAGTCAATAAATACATAATTACAATACATACATAAATAACAATACATACCTAAATATGTGCATTCATGAACATATACAGGATGATTATAATTAAAGTTCAACTTTCAAAACACTGTTAAAAAAATAACCACTGCTCAGAATGACCTGAAATTTGAAGTGAATGTACTTGAAGAGGGAAATGGTATGGCATAATTAAAAAAAATCCAAATTTTAGCAACAATGGAATCGGTTTTTAATTGTCCCGGGGCCAAAAACTCATAAAAAGCATGAACGAAATCGGTTGTTAATTATCGCAAGACATTTCCAATATGTTGTCTATCATTTTCTGGCACAAGTTGAAATCGAGAAACAGCATATTCCACAACAGATCGGAGTGTCTCAGGGGTCACGTTGTGAATGTGTTGAGCAATGCGTGCCTTCAATTCGCTTGTTTGCAATCGGACCACCGAACACAACATTTTTCAGACAACCCCCCAGCCAGAAATCAAATGGATTAAGACTAGGTGATCTTGATGGCCAGGCTGACACCCCGCGTTTTTATTTTGCATATTATGAGGCTTAAAGCGCCATCTATCTAAACTAGGAATCACCCCGGTATTAACCTTAAGTAATTGAGAAAATCCCAGAAAGAAACCTCCATTACGATGTCGACTGAAGGCTGAAGAAATATTTGACATAATACAACGTGTGTGATACTTGATAATTAAATAAAATGCAAAACACATAAATTACAATGTAATATTACAACATATCGCGAATAATATTACATTACATTTTAAATTACAAGATTAAAATTTGCAAATTTGTGACTTCAAATTTTCAAAATAACATTAAACATATTTAAATTACAACAAATATAACTTAAGGCTCCAAACCTATTGAAAAGCAGTCGCATTCTATTGACACTTCGGCGAGTGTTGTAAAAGGCTGCTTTTGCCCTGTTACCTCGTATCTCTAACGAAGAATTACGGTCATAACGCTCTCTTTGCGGCCTCTTCGTTAGAAATTCCAGACTGCTTTGCGCGTTACACCTCCGCCACTTGCGGACTCTCTCCACGTCGCGCCGACAATTGTTCCAGGACTGCGGAGGAACGCGGAGACGGCGATGGAATCTGGGAGCTGTTATTTCTAAACGTTATACCTGCTGCAATGCTACACTTCCGTTCTACGAAGTCCCACTGCAGTACGAAGTTTGGCGGCAGTTTGTTTTGGGAGGATGCATTCTCAGAATTTTTAGCAGTTGGAATTGGATTCGTGTATTTTATATAAATATTTTATTTTAGTACGAAAAATTCAGTGAGTTGAACAATTACAATTGCAGTAAGAGAAAGGTTGTTTGAAGTATAAAGTAATTATCATTGTTATACAAATAAATCAAATGGTTTTATGTAAAATACAAAATGATAAATGAAAACGTGACGTATTTTTAAAGCGTAAATGAAATAAAATTTGTCGAATAATTTTAACTTTTACGTTATCAATTTTTGTTGTCAGTTTTTTATAACTTATTTATGATTGGAATACGAAGTGGATCACTATTGGGAATATGAAGAATGTTCATAGAATTTATGAAAACGGTTTATCGTTATTTCTTAAACAAGCCGCATCATTAGTTAACCCCAATGGAGCAACTAATACAAAAGTTATTTTTTTCAAAATTGTGTTCTAAGATTTTCAGTTCTAACATTGAAATCTTATGTTCGTTGGATATTATGGTAAAAAATTCTTCGCATTAACTTTTTCTATATTTTGCAATGACACACGATTGAATTGACTAAAGAATTCCAGTTATCTAATAATTGAGATTTGATTGTGACGATTTTTATATTGAGAATCCTGCTGAAAATAATTCAGATAAAAAGGAGAATATACACTTAACTATATAATGATTTGTGATTGCACCGAGTCCGTTGATGATGCAAAATCACGTTCTTAGGTTTTGATTAGTTGTGATATCAAACAATTCGTTTTTTTGCAAGAAAACACATGTTTACAAAATGAAATATTTTTGTTTGTTGATATTAATAATTTTACGCTGCAATATTGACTCTTTCAGTAAGGAACGTGTCTTCATTTTTAACTTCTCTTACTAATTTAGTACTAATTGTGTGTGTTTGTATTTTTTGTGTTATGCAGTTGGATTGATCATGAACATTTTACCAATTATCTATACTTACGCATTATGATACTAACTTAAGTCAGAAAAATTGCCTTTATGTTTATTCTACATTTCTCGTAAATGTATCGAATTGTAAACGTGATTCAATTTGAAATTAAATCAAATTTTATCTCTTTTTATATCTCCTTTGTAATTAGCGGTAATTGTAAATTATTTACATTGTTACTTAAGTAAATACTGTTAGTGTAAAAGTTAGTGTACTTAAGTAAAAAAAACGGTACTAAAGAACAAAGACGATTAATTAATATTTTAGACAATATTATTCCTATTGTATTAACATTCGTGATGGCTATGAAGTAGGAACAATATTTTTTTTAATCTCTCTTCCAATACACTCGCAAAGCTGCACCTTCACATATAAACGTGTTCTTCATTCCGATTCACTTCTTACTGTGCCCGCACTCCCCACTGTCCGCTGTTTTTACGGCTCCGTATTTTTTTACAATCGATTTTATGGGGGAATTCATTTGTAAGGTTTCCTCTTAAAAGTTGGCAACACGAACGTCCGTTCACCTCCGTCACGCTTTACGCAGTTGCGTTTCGCTTGTGAATTGTGGGCGATGCGCGACGCGACGCTGTAAAAAGAGAACTCAGGCTGTTCAGTGACGCATTCGGGTGAAGTCAAGAACTAATTATTACAGCTCGAGTGTCCTTAGATTGTTATTACAAGCTTTTATTTAACTTACAACATTTGTACGAACGCGTGTGTATGTATATATTGTAACAAAACTAATGGGAATGGTGGGTAATAACAATTCTTTTACCTATCCCACTCAGCCGCTTCCACTGGAAATCTGGATATCTCTGTCTCTTA
>NNCF01126936.1:209875-306324 GCA_002313205.1 Laupala kohalensis
TAAAGATGTGTATGATGGTTTGTGTGGCAATAGGGTACGATATCATTGAACTTATCTGATGGAATTGGAAGGTGGGCACTGAAACTCCTTAATATCATATGTACTCATTTGTAGGTAGATAAATATATAAATTTACTGTCAAAATGGAATTAAAAACTGCGTATGACCAAGTGGAGGCCAATAAACTAATTTACTCTCCGGGAGGAATCAAGGGACCATCCCATCAATTCCGATGAAGGGTCCAAAGTGATGAACAATAACACAGAACATGTGAATAGACAAAGTGAATGAAATCAATAATTGATAGTTACATGCGCATAAACAAGAAAGATTAGTTATTAGACAAATGAATAATTAAAATCTAATACTAAAATGGATAAAATAAAATATACATAAAACGACTTTTGTATAAAAAAGGATGATAGTAATAAAAATGAATAATATTAAGAAAACGGTTAGCTTCATTTTACAACATTGTAAATGTTTGGAGGATTGACCCTAAAGATGTATAAATTCGACGGATTAAAAGTGTGCATTTTTGTTTTAATTCACTGAAATTCTTCGAGGTCAAGAAATTCTGTTTTTGTGAAACTATTTGCTTAGAATTCTCATCTCTACTGTCTAGTATCATTGAGGGAATATTGGTGATTGCGGGAGAGCACAATATATTTCACTGTTATTAGGCGTGTTATATTTCTCTGCTTAATGGACATATACCAATCATATTTCTAATTCGACTACAAATCAACGTATCTCACTTTAATGTTAATGAATTCAAGCCAATCCATCTGAGTGTATCGTCCCTTGTAAATGCACGTTTGTGACGAAAACAAATGCGGTACTACAATTATTTCGTAATAAATAGAGACTATCTCGTATGTTACAATGAACCAGTTAGAGGTAACCTCAGCTTTCTGATAAACAAAGCAACAGGATCACTATTACGATGTTATAACGTGTAAACCCATTTACTTCAGTGACGTATAACTACGAGATACGATGGAGATATTACGAAGTGCCTGTGTTACCCGCAATTAATTTTTTCCTCAAATTTTCCGAATTTACATTAAATGTTATTATGTACAATATGCTACTGCGTTATTATTTATGTACAATATGTATGTCCGTGTTGGTGTTGATTGGAAATCCATTAATAAGAATTTTTCCGAACATCATAACCGCGTGTTACAAAACAAAAGGCGTTGTGAATCTTCCACTTACACGTATGTAAAATTATTAGACCAGGCAATAGGTGGGAAAAGTTTTCAGAAGATTAGGCGTAGTTTGATTGTGTTAGATACAAAAATCTAAGACCCTCCACGTCTTTGAAAAGATCATAGATATAGTCTTTTTTTTTTTTTTCAATAAACACCCAAAGAAATTTACTATTTTTCATGTTTGTTTTCGATCTAGTGACTCGAGTATTGATCCTAGACAAAAAAGTTAAATAAGCGACTTGTAGGACTTAATAAAAGTTATAAAATGAGACATTATAAGTTAACATCTTTTTATTAGTTATTGCAAAAAACTCAGAAATCCTCTATTCTGTTTTAATCTCTAATCCATAATTATTGCCAAGAGCAAGTATTTTTTATTTTAATGGTTTTAAATCACAGAAACACGATATAACGATTCACGCTGTATGTCAATTAGTTGCCCCCATTTTATTTATTTATCCCGATATTTTTTCTTAACAATTGTAGCATTACACCGAAAATGGTTGTATTGTCCTAAACAAAGTGGAAATTTGTTTAGATCCTATAGTTTGTCCTCTTTTAATTTGCAAAGGATCGGTTGATAATAACATCCCTATTTTTCATGTCAAAAAGGGGTAAGTTGGTCTAAACAATTTAAGCTGAATTCTCGGCTATTAGTTGTGCGAATTTCTAATTTTAATAGATTAATGTCTGGCATATTACGCAAATATCGAGAAACAAAAGATATCCAAATTTTGCGTTTCTTCAGGATTCTGCGTTCAGTCGAAGAACAATATTTTCGCTCAGATTCTGTCACTCAGCCATTTATAGCGATTTTAAACAATTGTTGATTAAGTATTTTATATTTTGTATTTTTTTGTTTGTTTCATTTAATGATGTGATGTACTAGTTAAAATTGATGGAGACGAAGTAATTGGTATTTTCAAAAATCATTTGCTTTTATCTTATTTCTCAAGTATTTACCGCACTTAAGATTAAAAAATCTGGAATATGCATTGGCCATATGTTGGTTAATGTAGTCGTTTGGTATTAAAAACAATTTTTTTTTTTGCCATTTTTGTATTGCAGCAGATCTTACAAGTCCCAAGTGGCCTCTGTATAAGGGTAAAAAAAACTTCGAAACATATCATGCTGTTTTTTAATAGTCACGTGAAGGCTTGGTTTCAAAACGNTAAGATTTAAAAATCTGGAATATGCATTGGCCATATGTTGGTTAATGTAGTCGTTTGGTATAAAAAACAATTTTTTTTGCCATTTTTGTATTGCAGCAGATCTTACAAGTCCCAAGTGGCCTCTGTATAAGGGTAAAAAAAACTTTGAAACATATCATGCTGTTTTTTAATAGTCACGTGAAGGCTTGGTTTCAAAACGAGACTAGGAGTATGAAGTTATACTGCAAATATAATAATTATTGAAAATGTTTACAATCATAATCATTAAATTTCTTTTGTAATTTTTGAAATATAATGATTTTTCTTACCTGAGATAGTTTTATTTTCAAATCCAAACGTATCAAATGTATTGTTTCCAAAATAAGATAATCGAAATAGTGAGTTGCAAAGAAGATACATTAACATTAGTTGTAAATCAATGTAAGAATTTTTAAAAAAGGTAAAAAATCAATATAAGACTAAAAACGAATTTGTATACACTTGTGTATATCATATAAAGTTTGCAACGAAAAAATATTTGTTCTTTTATAGACCTAGGTCTTATTCCGTTTCTTGAAATATTTTGTCAATGTTCTGCCTTGTTGTGATACCAAACGATTCATCTGATCAATCACGATACGTTAAAAGATGAAGCGGGTATTTTGTCCTCTCGTCTCGGAGGGAAACTATCTTGTTGCTGTGCGGCTGTTGACGGCGACGGGGAAGCGTGGAGGTCGCGATGCCTACATGCCCCTGCATCCCTGGCCGCTGCCACATTGCAGGAGTTCCGTAAACAGCTGTAATTAGAGTCAGTGGCCCGGAACGTCGACGGCATGGCTGCGCATTGGAAACAGGGAATGCCGTCCCCTGACACTCTCCTGTGACACCATCGAGTCCATTGGCTAATCTCCGCGAGGCGGTGAAGCTGAGATAAGGACTCGTCTCTGGGCGCAAAGAACTCGAAAAACATTGCGAAGTGATTCTGCATCGATGGGACACTAGAGACAAGAGAAAATGTATTTTGAAACTCTACATTATATGGAGCAGAACCGGCAAATATTTGAATAAGATGAAAACAGAAGACAACATCAAAGACAGAGTTCAGTGAAAGGATGATGAATTCTTCTTCTTCTTCAAATGCATATCCACTAATGGATGTTTGCGATCACATTTTTCATTTCAACCCTATCCCTTGAGGTGTGTCTGCACATCTTGCAGTTCTGTCCAATGCTTTACATTCAGCAGCCAGAAATACAGAATCGAAATGCAGACATTTTAGGAAATACATGAAACATATATGAAGAATTAAGCATGAGATAAAGGGTTGCTAAAGAGCTACATGATGAAAGAGAATGAGACTTTATAATTTTAAAGAAAACTTCGTGGAGTGTCGAGAGATGGGTACATGACGAAAAATAAAATAATGATGGGACACTTTTATGCTTTTATGGGAAATATTCATAAGTTTCGTGTATGTTGTTGACAATATTATGAAGAAGGAAATGAATGATGTCTGTAGAATTAGTTGCGTTAATAAATCTAAATATTATTTATTGGAAGTCATAAATAGTTCATACTCATGTTAGTGTCATCAACTGATTAAACAACATTTATAATATATGAGCCTGATTTATTCAACCTAAAAGGTATATGCATATTTATTTGTAAAATTTTGGACTGTTATTAAACTTCTACACATCTCTTGTGGAGTTTCTTATCGTTGCGCAAAACTTAAGAGAAGTAAAATCGAATATCAAAAATTAATGTGTAGAATTGGTGGAGGGGGTATTGGAAAAGATTAACTTATAAATTAAAGATTATTTATACTATACTATATCAAAATGTTTTGCTCATTTTATATAGTGGAAATAACGTACAAAAAAATTCAATTAAAAGTATAAAAAAGTATCATAAAATAAACCTCGTAAGTGCTATGCGAACTGGGAGCTATCATTTGCAGAAATCAACTGTTAGAGACTCAACTTTATTTTATTGACGAACTCGCAAATATTGGCGATGGATGATTTTAATGGAGGAGTAACTTGGAATGACTGCTATGAAACGGTTTATGATGTCGTAAGTTGAACAGTTCGGCGCTAAAATTTAACCTTACAAGTCGTTAACTATTATCAATGATGGAGTTCACAATTTTTTGAAGAAGTTCTACGTGTTGATGAATTTTTCTTTGACCAGCCTGTCAGTATTTTACGGTTTCTACTGTCAGTATTTTACGGTTTGTTATGTGTCTTCATAAAATCACATGTATTTCGCGTGCGATCAATCGTAATTCAAGATTTAAACGTTCCTGTAATGAAAACTTTCACGGTATGTGCACTTATTTAGACTACCTCACCTTCGCAGTGAAGTCATGATAATCTGCGGATATTCCCTAGTCAATGGATTGATCTTACGCAGACAATGTTTTGGTAGCTTTCATTTGTACGTGCTATCCCTCTCCCGTGGATTTATTTCTTACATTTTAAAGTATTCACAATTAAATGGCAAGCTCTGAGATGTAAAGTCGAAACATCAAGCAGTAGTTGAGGAAAAGGGACATGTTGTGATTTACATATTATTTTATATTAAACGGGAAATTTGGCCGGTGCGACCCCCGAAAAAAAGAATAAATGCGCCCTCGGAGGAGAATAAGTGCGCTCTCTCTTAAAATAAACAATTCAAAATTCAAAAAAGAGAAGCGGAAAAGAATAGAAATAAATTTCCAGTAAGCGTGCGACGATAGCACTGATACAAATATGAGGTGGTGATCAAAACGCTCAACAGCATCTGAAGCGTTATTACGTCGTCGCATTCACACCTTGTGTACGGGGATATGAGTGAGACAAGATCCGAAGATCTTCCAAGTTCATTTCATGATGAAACATACACCAGTTCTATTTCACTCAACGCTTCCGGTTTGTCTCTTCTTTCCCTCTGGAGACGGTTTTCTGTTGCTGTTCCCAGACGCATTGTAAAGCTACTGAGAGCGCAATTCTTCCAATAATGAATCAATTTAGTGTCGACATCTTTCTCAAGGGATTGCACCAACAATGTTGAAATGTCTCGTGTATAAACGTCCGTACAGTTGTTTTAAATCTATGGTATATTTTGTACTGACAAACGCCCAAATTAATTTAATATTAACTCTTTAAAAGTATGTCAAATTTTCTTTCGGAGTTTCTTTGCTAGAATATTAGATTCATTCCGAATGTTTTTAGAAAATGTTCGTCATTATAAATAATAATCATCTAATGAATATAATCTGCACAACTGTGTGAATGTTTCGGAGAGAGGGGAGGGGGGTGACCTTTTTCAAATATATAATATGTGATCTTAAATTTCTATGGGCAGTCCAATGTATGCATTTTGTGATTAATGTAAAATTCCTCATAAAACTTTCCAACTTCAAAATTGTAAGGTTTTACTGCAATTTTACCTGTGTAGATATTGTGAACAATTTATACTGGAATTTATCTATAATTTAGCAAGTTAAGATCACATACCGTTGTTCTTGATATTTCGCCCCCTCCTCCCCGGGTTGGGGGTTCCAACACTTGCCCCCTAACGATTTAGAGTCTGCGCAATTTTGGGAGTCCCAGTCCGACCGTGATTTTTAGGGATCAAAGGGGTGTCGGGATACAAATTATTTGTACGGAGAAGTTGTAGATCTAGTGAGCCACTGGAATATTCAGAATAAACACACAGGGCTAAGGTCATCTTAAATAGTGACACACGGGCTGATAGTAGTTCTTGGGTTCTGCCCTTGTGGTTATTAAATATTAGTCCAAAAACACAAAAAATTAAATGGGTTACTGTAGTTGCTAAAACACAGAGTTTGGAATTACAAACAATAAGCGTTGTTCGCATTCTCCTTTTCATAACTGACACCTAACTACGCTACCCTCTACGACAAAAACATGTATTAACCGCACATTCTGCGTAGAACAGGTTTAAGTAATTTAATACTCCCTGACAAGTCGCATCTGCTATCTCAGCGACATTATGAAATTTTGCTCTCTGTATTGTGGTTTCTATACAAAATTGTAAAAAAACGTACCTTGGTCCACGCATACAATCGGACTTTTTCTTATAGACCCCTCACTTTCAACTGCTGTAGATGCCACAAAAAATCGTAGAAAACACTAATTAACACCATTAAATTTGTCGTGTTCTTCTGCGTATACTGAAGTAAAAACATAGTTCTAAGAATGAATAAAACTTTTTTAATAA
The DNA here is from genome assembly GCA_002313205.1 of Laupala kohalensis. Classification (NCBI taxonomy): domain Eukaryota; kingdom Metazoa; phylum Arthropoda; class Insecta; order Orthoptera; family Trigonidiidae; genus Laupala; species Laupala kohalensis. The sequence continues at coordinate 216,471 of NNCF01126936.1, forward strand.
CAGAAAAGTTTCAAAAAACGCGAAATTTTTACCGTTTTTCCCGATACGTCGACTTTACTCCTTTTTATAAAATAAACTAAAAGTGTCAAAAATAATTCATGATCAGCAAATGTTAACTATTGTGCTTGTGACAACATTTCAAACTTTTGAGCTTCTACATGCAAAATATAATGAGTTATTAACTTTTTCCAAAAACATTACTAAAAACGACCAGACATAAAATAGGATAAAATTTATACTGTCGCCTTCAATAAAATGCTGTGATCACATGATCAATGAAATTAAATGTTTAAAACATAGTATGTAATCACAAATAAGTTATAAACAGAACTATGTATTCATTTGGCGACCAGCGGCGCTGAACCGGTCAAGTCTGTTTGGTCCTGCTGTTGTTTAGCACACAGAGTGAAGGAAGCGGTGACTTCTAGAATCATTCAATAGAAAGGTTCCAAGTCTAAGCAAGCTGCAGGCAACAACTCAAGAAGTCATAAAACTATCCACAAATACTGTCGGGAAGCGAGGGGAGTAAAGAAAGGAAGGGATCGTATACAAAGGACCTCTTGTTATGTTAACCCTCATGGAAAGGACCCGCCAGAATATCTGATTAGCACGTCGTCGCTGCCAAAATGAGAGTAAGTGCCAAATAATAAAACTATGAAATAATGATGAAAATGATATCTATGGCATGAAGTGTTCTTGAAATCCTTCGCGTAATTGCTATGTAATCACCTCAACTTTGGATTCTATTCAGTGTAGTAGTATGCACGCTCCAGTCAATGTAGCAGTCTATGCTTCAGCGCCGCTGGTCGCCGAATGAAAACATAGTTGTGTTTATCTTTTTTTTTTTTGGGGGGGGGGTTTNAAGGTCATTAGAGCCCAATTTGTTTATCACTTATTTGTGATTACATACTAAGTTATAAACGTTTAATTTCCTTGATCATGTGATCAGAGCATTCTGCTGAAAGTGACAGTAAATTTTATTCCTTGAAACCGAGTCTGGTCGTTTTTAGCAATGTTTTTGGAAAAGGTTAATAACTCATTATATTTTGCATGTAGAAGCTCGAAATTTTGTGTTGACACAAACATAATAGTTAACATTTGCTGATCATGAATTATTTTTGACACTTTTAGTTTATTTTATAAAAAAATAGTAAAATCGACGTATCGGGAAAAACGATAAAAATTTCGCGTGTTTTTGAAACATTTTTGTTATTAAACCAGTATTATTCATTCTTAGAACCATGTTTTTTACTTGAGTATAAGCAGAAGAACATGACAAATTTAATGGTGTTAATTAGTTTTTTCTACGATTTTTTGTGGCATCTACAGCAGTTGAAAGTGAGGGATCTATAATTTAAAAAATCCGATAATAGTTCAATCCTGCACAGTGGCGGATGTAGACTGTAGTCACGGCGGGGGAGGGGCGCTAACCGAGGAGGGAGCTGAGGAGCATTTCCGTTTAAAAATCATGGTTTTACAACACACATTTTATAAACATTATCTTCTAAATAAAATACAACAACTCATGAAATATATAATAAACAATTTACAATATTAAATAGTAACCAAATTTTTTAGTTGTTTAAAGTGGTAAAGTATGCCTTTATATGTTCAGGTCCAATGGGGGGACTATATCCCCCTCAAATAGATCCGCCACTAATCCTGCGTGTTTTCAATTTTTTAATACAGATTTTCCTTAACAGTATGTGTGAAAAGGAGGATCTTCTTTCTATATTAATGCTTTTTTCTCGTCTACGAATTGTTGAATCATGTAAGAGATAGAAAGATCTGTATAGCTACATTGTTAGAAGGTACTTTGAAGCAGTGTAAAGATTTCCAAGAGCTAGGTAGCGGTGAGCATAGTCAAAAACAGTGTGTGTGGTGAGATAAAATTATTTTCTAGGACTTTTCATGTATTCTTAAGTGCAGTTTTACTTCATCTCCCTGGAAGCTCTTAAATCTCCGACGTTCTCTCCGAATCCCTTCCCGCGAACCTTGCCCTTTCTCGACTCCGCACCACCTTGACAAACGCTCTTGGCGTCTCAGACTCAACATCTCTCCGCCCCTTCCACTGCAAGCCAACTCCACCGCCTGCTCGCGACGTTGCGCGCACACCCCGGCGAAATGTGGACGCTTTGCTAGTCTCTGGGGGAGAGCGTATGTAATGAGCGAATATCAATGCGCGACGCTCCGGTTGCGACTGAAATGCGGTCGATCTGAGAGATTTGTTTCGCTCGCATCTCATGAAAGAGATACATTATTTATCTGTCTCAGTTACGAATTTCATATTGCGACGTTTCCTTGAACGTTGTATTTGAAATATTTTGTCGTGTGTGCTTTCAATTGTGAATCGTGTGAATACGGCTGTGACGGATGGTTGAGAGATGACAAGTATTTTTGTAGAAAGGAAATGGTCCATTACTGTGACGATTAATTTTGACTCTTCTTCCGCTTGTCGGCTTTTGTAGTTCCTTTTTGTACCAGAAGAAGCTTCACTTTGGTTTCCTCTGTCTGCTTCTGTTACGTTTCTTCATTTTTCCCTTTGTGACATGTGAGAAGCGGGAAAAGGAAAATTCTTTTTTAAGGGAGTATTTTATTCAAGGGACTTAGTCGCATGCATTTTGTTACTGTCGTGGTCCGATGTTCTTCACTAATTGTTTGGTATTATAATGTTGGTACGTTACTGCTCCGCTCCATTGCTATGTAGAACGCAGTTTATCTACATTCGTCTTGATAATGCCGTCTGAAGTGATGATTAGAAGGGAGAGTTAACTGAACTGTTGCTCGATTACAGGATTTGCAATTAGTTCTTTTATATTCGTGTTAATAAAATACGCTTGTTCTTGTTATAATAATAAAAAAGGTAAATTATACCTTTTCATATAAATAATGTGTGTTATTTATCTCTCCGCAACACAATTCTCCATCCCAATCCCAAGAGACATTAACTACATCGGGAGGACATCACGAAGACTAACACAGAAAAAAATTTGATTAGAATCAATTTGCAAAAGTATGAAATGAATCTCATTAAATTTCTTTTCGAATCGCTAATCGATTCCAAGTATTCTTCGAAGAACTTTTGATTTCATGGTCTTTAAGTTAAACTTAAATTAATTTTGAATAATCGATTAGAGTTCAAAATTCTGACTTATCTCACTAGTTTTTAATTTGGAATTTTAAAAGAATAATTGTGATTCTTTGGAATATATTCAGTTCTTCTTCTTTTTTATTCTTAAGGCAAGTGAATTTTGTAACTACCAATGTTCTTGCGGACAGTGTTCAAGTATGTGAACTCGATTATGTTACAATGAGTGGAAAATAACGTTTGTTTTATTTCCTTTATGTACTTCATCATTAATGGAGGCGTGAACGGCGAAGTGAGCATCATTCACCAACTCAATCACGTAAAGCAACCAGAGCTATCTCCATAAATCAGGAGTGTAAATAATGAACATTCAGGTAGGGTGGCAATAAATAGCGAAAGAGCATAGAGAGACTCACCCTCGGCTCCATCTCGTGTCTGATGGATGATTGCAGGGCTTGTATGATTCGGGTTATGCAATTCCCGCTGGAGCGAAGCTGTCGCGCGCCAGGCGACGCCTAGGCCGCCGAGTTGTCTCCGAGAGGTAATAGTATTCTGTGGGCTTGTGCCCCTGTTCAATTATTCAATGGCGACGTGGCATGCTGCGGCGACGAGGTTCGCCTCTGAGACCCGGGCTCGAGTGTGTGGGTCTGGGTTCGGACGCAATTGTCGTGATGGAAAATGCATGTAGTGCCATTTTTTTTAAAGTTCGCTTCAATTGATTGCTTTTTTTTTTTTTTTTCAACTATTCCAACTTTGCTTTCGGTGGACGGAGTCAAGGATTTTGGCTTGTTTATACACCTATACTAACAAGAGAATTCAACGGCATGTCTGTAACATCGAAGTATGAATTGTAGGCAACTATTTTTGCTTTATGTGCACTACTTCCTCTTTATTTCTCATAACCTTTGTGAATCTGTGAGAATGTGAAAACACATCTTTGTGGTGCCCGATTTAGATTCCGGAGTTGTAATGGCAAATAATATTTTACGTCACTCACTCTCTGATTGTCTATATAATATATTAATATTCCATTCCACGTGCAAATATATTAAATACAATCATTTTAAGACACAAAACTGATTTATTTCATGATCGTCAGAATGTAAAGACGTACTGCATGATAGTAACGATGCCGACTCACATATATGGCAGATTTAGACTTTTAATATAAACCTACCGAAATATCAATGTTATTTAGAATTTGGCATGTGAATTTCACAACATTTTATTACTGGCATATTAATACTTGATATGTGTAGTAATGCAACCTAATGGAATGTAAAGAACCGGAAGAGAAGGTTAAAGTCTTTTCCTCGAAACGTTGTTAACCATAATGAATATGTTATTTTAATCATCAAGTGATTATGAAATCAATCAGTTTTGTATCTTATAATGATTGTCTTTAATATATTTGCACATTGAATGGAATATTAATGTAATGGCGAATGTTAATTGCTAGAAGTTTAGTTCCCCGTCACGTATCTCTCCTATTTTTGCGTAGACTATGGTCAACTTATCGGAAGGAGCGGGTCAGGTTCGATTCCTCATTTCACCGTGCTGTCTAGTTGAGGTCTCCCTTACCTCTTGAAAGTCAGTCAGTACCTCATCGTACACCCAAATTTCTTCCACGTTCCTCGCTACAAAACTTATATGGATGTATAATAGTCAGAAATATAATAGTGTAAAGTATAGTATATGGAAGTATACGTTGGTATAATAGTCAGAGAACTTTTCCACAATTATTAACTAATTTATCGAATAGCAAATAAGCATTTTTACTTAGTATATCTGGAAAGTTGATGGGACGGTCTTTCATTTATGCCAGTTTGTGTTCCATCTGATATTCAGCTTCCTTGTCAATCACTAATCAATAAGCATACACTTTAGTTCACAAGGATTAAATCCCGCCACGCGGAGTTTGAGACTGCATGAATAAATAATATAAAGTTGATGGAGAATCTATCATCCACCAGCGCCACATCCAGACTTCCAACTATCGAAGTGTGTTAACTTAGTTCCACGCTCTCAGAGTAATATTCGAATGGCTTAAGAAAAAACATCTATTTCCTTATCTATTATGAATTTGGCAGTGTATTAATTGTGGTGCTCTAAATATATTGATATCCTGTTTTAATTCGGACAAAATATGTATTATTGTTGATTTATCATTATAAAGTTAATTAGTTTTAATGCACTTTTCTTCGAGTTCTAAGCTAAATTGTCTATTACTAAAATCGAGAAATAGATGTTTCTGGAGAATTTCAAATATAAAATGCGGTCTGCAAGTCGAAACGAACAATATTTAGTGAATTATCAAAACTTGTATTCTTTGTGTAGTGGTTTCTGAATATTCACTTCAGACCTGGTATTCGCTCCTCAATGTTTCATTCGATTTTACTTCTCTCTTTTACGCTTCTTCCCTCCCCACGCGGTGGCGAGCTGTCGCCTTGGCAACGGGATGCTGCACTTCGGTCGTCCTGGCGACGGACACGCCTCGCCTATCTTCCGTTTCGGACGTGTCGTGTGACTACAACCTGGGAGCCACAGCTGTTACGAACAGTTTAGTCAATTTAGGGACTTACTGACTGATGCGTTAAGCTGCGTCTGACGTCAGGCATATTGAGATTTAACATGTGATAACTTTTGAATGGACGTGGAAATACATGTTTTTTTTGTCATTTAATCACAGGTGTATCTTAAATATAATGGGCGTAATTTTAATATTTTAGTTTTATTTGAATCAGGAAGTTGGTTTTTCATTTGAATTATTGATTGAATCTCTTGATTATTATGTGTGAAAAGATATTTGAAAAAAAAAATGTGATTAAAATTTTATATGCATCCAAAACTTCAGAAAACTAAAGATCGTAAAGAATATATCGTCTGGAACGAATGATCGAACCCACTCGTCACATTCACATCAATTAAAGCACTTCACAAAACAACATATTTATAGTTCGGAAAAATGCTTCACTTTTTGTATGAAATACCTAAACATTTTGTACCTTTTACATAAATGTGCGTCGACAATAAACATAATCCACTCCAAATTTGAAATACGAAAGAATTTCGTCCAACTGTTTCACCGCTATCGCTTCAAACTAACAGAGTAGTAAACCTATGAATGCTCCGAAATTATTCCAAAAACAGTATTTTGTATTTGGAACCTCCGAAATTTCCCAAATTTAGTTGTTTTTTACGACCAAAATAATATATTTATTCATGACAAAGTAAAAACAATAGACTCTTATTAGATTGGGTTTCATGGTCAATTGCCTTACGAACTTCTTTTAACCGCCTTCAGAATGCCTCTATAGGGATTTCAGAATTCGTGGGTTATTTTATTATATTAATATTTTTTTAAAATTATTTACATATCACGCAACACGTTTAAACTTTAAATTAGTTTCGAAAAGTTTCTTCCTTTTCAATAGATTACGTTTTACGAAATCTTTAATAGGAAATATAATCCATAAATTACTTCAAAATATAAATCAAGTATTATGTATCAATAACAAACTACCGAAAAAATGTAGTAAATTAAATCGTAAAACTTTTTTCAGTTAAAGATTGAAAAGGTATAAAAAAGACCATAAGGAAATTATGTACACTTCGTTTCTCGTATTTTGAAATCCCTTTTTTCTGTGTAGATAACATAATTTATTCTGCATGAAAAATTTCTCGTTTATAATTATTTTGTACTATTTCATATGTAATACGTCAGAATGCATTTTTCTTCCAAATAAATTCCTTGTGAAGTGTCTACCTATTTTAGTTTCAGAATTCAAGACCGTCACACAGCATTTTTGTTGTTTGCGAAGATATAGCATTCATGGGATTGATTTGGAAAAACTAAAGGGAAAAAATTTGAATTTTGAGAAAACATGTTTTTATGTCAGAGTAATCTCAACGATACAATGCAATCAATCTAAGAAAAGTTGAATTTTCTTTCGTAATGTTTCAATAAATATGTCTACTTTGATTCTGTGTTTTGATCGAAATAGTTTGTTATTAATCTTAATGAATCAATTTAAACACGATTCAAATGAAAACTTTTTTGTATTATCGGCTCCTTTTATTGTGATTGCACTAAAGAGTTCGCTACATGTATCATCACAATAAACGGAGACAATACGGCAAAATTGTTCATTTGAGTGCACCCTTCGTTGACGTCTTGCCACAAATGGCAAATCATGCACGTGTTTTTTACGTCTATTTAATACTTTGAAGCCTTTTATTTAAATCTTGTGGAAAACAAGTTTGACTAGAGATAATTTGTTTGAATCGTTAGGTGTATATCCATCTCTCCAAATTTTGAGTGAATATTGTAGCGCAGTTTATTATTCCCACTGTTGTAATATGTTCATGTCGTTGGATTTTATGTTGTTGAATTGTCTGTTGTATGCGGATGTGACCAGAACTCATACCTCAATTTTTTCCGAATTGCATATCCATAACTTTATCGATAGATAAACCCTCTTGTAATTTCTTACCTCGATTGATAATTGTTTTCGTGTGGCTACCTGTTATAACCAAAAGACCATTGGTGACAATATGAAATGAATTGGAGTTAACAAATGGTCAATCAGTGGACATTTTCACTAGATTGTAGTTTCTCTTACATAGAAAATCATTTCATCAAAAATACAATTAGTATTTGATTACCAGAGTGTCACCAGATAACTCGAGCTGAAAACCTCAAACAGTGAAAAAATTACTGTTCAATATTAGCATATTAATGATAAATCAGAAAGTATTTCTATAAGGAGTAATGAAAATGTGTGAAATTACAATTAACTAAAAATGACTTCACTCTCACGACTGGGCAAGTCAGTATGCTCCTCTCATATTAAACAAGAAAATAACACGTAGCCTACCTTTATTTTCATGAGGTCGTACCTTGACATTACATTCAGTGAAGCATATTGCGAAGATTTTAAATTGAGATATCCACTAATTACGAGAATCTATTTGTGTTCACAACATTTAGATTTTCGAGGTGTCAAAATTAAGTGTCCTATTTCCTTAAAATTTGGAAAATTATCTTGTTTTTTATAAAGTAAAGTATAATGTGTTATACCAAATAGGATACTTTCAGAAAATGGTGTAAAGAATAAAATTTTGATGTTCATTTAATACAAATTTTAAGTTATTCTATTCAAAATAGTGTTGTAAAGAGACTTGAAGATGAAACTTCAGTATTCTTACTCGAGGAATGTTCAGGTAAATTATACAATTCAATTCACACAGGTTTTGAGCTATTTGAATGAGTGGAAGGAAAACGCACAAACGGCATTCGTTGTCACAGTACTCGTGACATCGCATGGGAAAGCTTCATTCCGTATTTAGTGGCATCGTGACATCTCGTGAAAGCGGAATTCTGCCATTGGAGAAGATTCCACGTACATATGTGATGACTTTTACCTCGTCCAAGGATGTTGCGTGCGTAAAGGATTTTTTTTAGATTTTTCTTCTTGTCTCTTTTTCAACTAATGATTTTATTTTCTAGTCACCCATCTTGTCTAGCTCAAGCTACGATAATGTATTGGTTCTCTTTGCACGTAAATCGGGGATTTTATTCCTGCGTTAAATATTTGCCCGGAATCTGTCCCACACATTTGCAGTTGGTCAAATGTGAGTCTCGAATTGTTAAAACACTAACTAAAGACAATTACATTTCTATTCAGTAGAAAAGTGTTAAGGTTGGCAAAATGTTTCCCGATCCATGATAAAATAATGTCGCAAACGATAGTTTGTGATTAGCATAGATCGAAATAAGTGAAATTATATATCTATGTGTAATTATATTAATAACAGTGAGAACTCTATTACGTGTTCCAAATTAGACATTGATCTGACACACGTGTTGCAGTTCTAGTGTCTTCGTCGTTTGTTTCTTAGATGAAAAGATAGCTGCGAAGAGACTTCAGGGTTTTGGCATTATACAGGAAAATATCCATGCCAGAAAATAAGGATTCCCGGGTTTCAAAACTTGGAAAACACGTATATTTTAATTTATTATAATGTGATCAAGTGACTTGGGATATTGTAATTTATAAAGGAAATTACTGTGGAAAGATAAGTCCTTTTTCCAGAGGTTGAATTTCAAGACTGGAAGAAATTTACTATAGACCACATTAAATTTATATTTTTAACTAAGTTCTGCGTAAATAAAATAAATGCACGTTCCTTTTCTTTCTTTTATTCAATGATTAGTTGATTGTGTAACGAAATTTACTTAGGGTTAAGAGTAGACTTACTGCATTTATCTGTATAAATGATTCAATGAGGATGTCTTTAAAAAGTAGTAGTAATTTTCTCACTTACAAATTGTATCTGAAGTTTTTATTATGTTATATTTAAGTTAGACTCATTTATAATAAAAAGTGTCTAACTTTTTGTGTTATAATTGTGTAATTGAAAGGAAACGAGAATTTTAGATATTCACGCTTCAACATCTGTTTGGTATGTTAAATGGTTTTAAAATCATTTTGTGTGAACGCACGTACATCTGTGTTATATATTTCCCGTTTTTAGATTTGTAAATAATCATTTGCTCTTCCTTCGTCGCAAGAGAACATATATGAAAATACCATCAGTCTCTTAGTGGCGCTTAAATTGGCGTACCAATTCCCTGAAGCAACTTTTGTGAGGCGCTAGATGCGTGCGTGTACTATGATTTTTGTTCCAAAAATACCTCGCGAAAATTGACAATTAAAATGTCAATTTAAATGCATGAAGGCTGTAAAATCAACTTCATTCGTATCTCTTTTCTGTAATTATGTATTAACTCTGCATCCTCTACACCAGGAAAGTTATTTTCTCCGTGCGTGATTAAAGTACATTTTCGTCTCTGGCTAGGATTTTTGGGGAAATATGTTCCCGCGAACAAATTGTTCCGCCCACAGCAAGATTTCATTTTGAAATATTTATATCTTTTTTCCTTCCATTATTTTTTCGTTCTGCCAAAGTGTGCCATAACGTGCGGCTGTGCGTCTTCATAAAAGGGAAAACGTGTAACTACTAACACTCCTCCATTCTAGAACTCTCCTATTGTTGGTTCTCTCGACATCTTACGTCAGCACCGAATGTGTACATTCTCACCGTCGTTCATTCGGTCCCTTCGAAAATCCTCTCTCAATGAATGTTTCGCCGTCGGCGTCAGTGGGTGGAGGATCAAAGAGCAATTAATCTTCGATGTATTGTGGAGCACGATCGACTCAAGCGCTTTGTATACATGCTTTCAGCACCACGGCACTGCGCGGGTGGCCTTGACACGCGCGGGGTGCAACCTCGCTTTACTCTCAGGCCGTGCCGTTACAGCCTCTAGTGCCCTTTCAGAGGATGACCTCCCTCTTTATTACTCGTGTCTCCGGTTTATAATATGTCCTTCTTTGTAAGTGCTTCTTGTTCGCTCTGTTTGTCCAACGTTATTTGCTCCAGGGGTTAATTTATGTTATAAAAATTCCTATTTGTCCTCCTTTCCGTTACAGGTGTAATAATACGTTTGCCTTTTCTGCATGTTGCGTGTATATACATTTTTATCATTTATTTATTTTTCTCCTTGATTATTTTTCTGTTATTTTTCTTCTTTCTGTTCGTTCTTGCGTGCCCTACCCCTGAACTACTGATTTACTATAGTCACCTATATCTTTGCTTTCCACCTCTCTCTAACCTGTTGAGGGTATTCACATTCAAATTTCTATGTTTTATTTGTCTTGGAGGCTTGACGAGAATTGATTCCCATGTGGGGTGACACATTTCTCCGTTCGCGTACTCTCATTTCCGTCCTAACCTCTTGTGCGTTGTCCTTAGTGTTGCCTCTCCTTGTTCCCTTTACTCGTCTTCACAGTATCCTCCCCCTAATTTGCGTATGTATCTATTCACTCTCTCGGATGGCACCTACTCCCACGCGCCTTTTCATGCTCCCCCCCCCTTCCCCCCCCCCCCCCCCCCCCCCCCNCCCTCGCGCCATTGCTCTCGAACGCTCCCAGACACAATCGCCCTACGATGAGACGGCGCGCCCTACTGTGAATAACGAGACATTGTAGAGCGCTCACCATTTTGTAATTAACTTAGTCGTCTTTGATACTATGTACGCCACTGTGAGGCTTGACTAGAGCGAAGGTTGAGGGAACTCTTGGTGGTGAAATGCGCACGTTGGGTGACTGACAAAAGACATGTCAGGTGATAGAGGACGTTTTCCTCCGAAATAATAGGAGGTTACATTGATAATCTTGATCGCTTCCTTTCTTTTAAACCCGATGATCGTTTCATCATTTGAAGGAAGTAAACAATTGAAGATGCGGTAGTTGTATGGTAATGTTAAGTAATGTCGGAATACTAGAAGGAAAAAGAGAAAAATCAATAAAATATAATGGTGTTACAAAACTAACAGGGAACGTACTTAGCCAAATTTTCCGTATATAATAAAATTTTGATCAATTTCATTGCAATAGACTAGATTCCTTTTTACATTATAAATTCGATTATGTAGCACTAAGCCTTTTTTACAATTATCCCCGTCAAGACCAAACAGTATTAACCAAACATCTGAGGTAATTATATTTTTATACGCGCTTTTGAAGTGATCATTTTTTACCGTTCCTTATAGAGAAGCGTTTTATGAGCGTGTTGATTGCGATAGGAATTTAAAATAGTTTTCATTTATTTAATACTATTTCATTTGTTTATATTTAAAAAATGGTTCCAGATATTGAAATAGAATTGTAGACTTGATGAAAACGTAACTCACAAATTTTGTGCTGCAAAAGATAGGTGAGTAACTTACGTCACCGGCCACGTAATTTTAACCATTTTGGAGGCGTGACATGACAAGTGTATGAATTTTTGTTTAATTGTAGACTAATTGAATACCCGTTACTTCACTAGCGTGAATATAATGAGTTTTGAACAACTAGTCCTTAAAAATCGTCATTGGTGAATGTAAGGAACGTCATACATCAAAAGACTTGACATGTTCAATTCTGTAAAAAAGTAATGAAACGGATAATGTTTTATACTATAGCAAAGCCGTGTCTGCAGAGGAAAGCATGATGTAACAATGCGACCTGCATTATTTAAATTTACTCCTCATCGCGCCTAATCTAGTTTCACTTCAAAGTTAAGAATTAAAAGAAGAGTAAGATGTCAGAAGTTTGGCAAGAAAGTGTTTATGTGTATGTATATNGATTTCTCTAAGCAGCCTTTTGTTGAGAGAAAGGATAGTGTCAATGTCTGAAGAATGGGTTCTTATGATAGTAATGGGTTACAGTGTACGTCACCCTGGATGTCGTTGGGGGTGTAAGGTGCCAACGTCAGGAGGGGAAGGATATCGAAAACGAAACATATTGCCTTCTCCCTCCCCTCCTGCCACCCTACTCCTGTCACTATTGCGACGCTGGCTGTGCAGCCAAGATAAACAAGGAACCTATTGTGCAGGGTATATACCGCACTCGGCTCCAGTGTTAGCAGGTCGAACGTAAGGAAACGTCACTTCTAGAAGACAGAACAGAGAAAGACAGAAGGAGATCAAACATAGATCCTCGGCATTAAGTGAAAGTTCTCGTCTGTTACTTTCCAGACAGAAAAAAAAACTGAGATAGGATCACATTGTTTATATCTTTTATTCTAAGTTTAACTTATTACCGAAAGTGATAGCGTCTTCGTCTCCGCCGTAGAGTATGGGTATATAGCGCCGTGTAGCAGTAGAGCGTGGGTTGGAACCCTTCTCGACCAATCTAGGTGAGGTTTTCAGTTGGGGTTTCCGTCACCTTTTCCAGACCAATATCGGTTCTGTATCATACATTCCCCTACATCCATCATCTCACCTGCCCAATTCCGCCACCCAAGACACGGTAAGGTGGAAGGGAAGGCCTCATGGCCTGAACCTCGCCATGAGACAATAAATAAATAAAAAATAAATATTTTAAATGCCATTCAGGGAGAGTAGAGGAAAACCACGTCGTAAACCCAAGTCATGTGAGAATGGTCTACAATTAAAGAGTTTCATTCTCTCTAATATGTTGATCGAAGAGGGTNCGCCATGAGACAATATGTAAATAAAAAATAAATATTTTAAATGCCATTCAGGGAGAGTAGAGGAAAACCACGTCGTAAACCCAAGTCATGTGAGAATGGTCTACAATTAAAGAGTTTCATTCTCTCTAATATGTTGATCGAAGAGGGTAGGAAGAAAAAGATTCCGTTAGATACTGGAAATTTTAGTTAAATAACTAAGAAAGTTGAAGTACAGAAATAGTTGGTTCCGGTCCGTTTAGTTCAATTTTACCACCCTTCCTCAACCACAACGAATCACGGCTTCGTAATATTACATTGTCTAGGTATTATAAATAAACTTTATTATCAAAAAAGCAGTTACAAACTGCGTATGACCACGTGGAGGACAATAAACTAATTTACTCTCCGGAAGCAAGCAAGGGACCATCCCATCAATTCCGATCAAGGGTCCTAAGGCAGAGGCGGATTTCACATTTCAACATACTCCTAACGATAAAAAATAGTTCGACACGTGTTATAGTATTAACAAAACACTGACAAATATATTTAATAAAACACAGAAATTCGTTTCACAAGTACGTATTATTGTCAAACTATAAATCATTCGGAAAGTATCTTTGATAATTCGTAACTATTAAATAACACTAAATTCGCTAATAATTATTTCAATTGCTGCCGTCCTTAGGCAAGATCCTAGCGAATCTTTATAAAAAAATCCACCTCTACCCGAAGGAAAACCGGAGAAAAACCCGGGCCAGGGTGGGGCTACAGAATTAATGTACACAACCGTGCCAGGGTTGAGTACATATACAACTAAATTCATATGAATAATAATACATAATACATAATACAAGCATGCAGGAAAATAGTTTTGAAATTGTTGTCAGTTATTTTGAAAGTACTACAACAATGACGTGTTGAAGTACACGACGGCTTTAATTTTTATTAAAATCAATAAATTATTTTACAGTGTAGAAGCACTGGTGCAGAAGGTAGCTTTTAACCGCGGATTTGAAGAAATTCAATTTAATAATATCTTGTATATTTTTCGGCAGGGAATTCTATAGAACGATTCCCGATATTGTACACTCGCTTTATGTTCGTGCAGAGAATTGGTTTTGTTTACTTATTAATTACTTGAGGTTAATAAAAGCATTACATTCTCTCTAATACGTAACATATGTATTGAAACATTTTTGAAATTTATTATTTTTCCTCGTGGTCATTATTATGTTGTATTAATAAAAGCTAGATACAACTCTGAACAACCTTATGTAACATATTCAAGAACACAACTTATAACTCGTACGAACTCCAAAATTTTAAATACTTCTTCGTTGTACCAAATTACTCTTTGTATAGCACTAAAAATATTTTTATTGTTTCGTTTCGTGTTATTGTCATAGAGTTATCAACTCAAGTTGCATACTGTTGTGAATGTAAAACGAGATTATACATCCTTGACTAATTTACGTTATTTAAGAAATATTGTTTTAATGAAACTGCGTTCACTCGCAGATTGTGTGGAACATTGTTTGATTAAACGCGAGCAATCATGAAATGCTACATTTGGGAACGTACTGAGCTCTGCGATTCTGTTATAGTTCTGGAAGCTAGAATCATATTTTCAGTATAAACTGATTTTGTGGACTAACAGGATTGGAATAATGCTTGTTTCCATCATATAAACATACGTTTTTATTTTATTTATTGAATTATTATTAAAAGGAACCTTTCTCTTTTCATTGCGTTGAACGTAATAGAAAAGAAATTTATATCGTTCCTTGAATTTTCGTCGCTCAAATTTCCACGATCGTTCAGGCGGATTAATTAATTGCATTATTCATGAATCAAAAACAAATTTAGGGGAAAAAGTAGAGTATGCGAAAAAAATGTTCGAAGTACAATTTACATTGCACCTCCTCTGGTGCAATGTAAATTGCGTTCAGTGTGATATGAATTGGTAAACAAATAGAGACTGATTCGGATAATCCATTCTTTAGTACATGATAACCTTACAATGATTTTGTGTATTACTTGTGAGAAACGAATAATGGGTAAGAGCTAGATTTTCTTTTTTGTGTTTCTAGTGAACTTTTTTCAATTTATTGCGATCATCGATATTTTCAACGATTTTGATCATCAACATCGAGTACTGCATCTGTCAATGCCTGCAATTTCAATGTGATTAGTGCTGTCATTCAATGCACTTTTACATTCCACTTTCGCAGTTCTGAAATTGGGTGGAATACTCTATTTCCGGAGCAATTTCCTGTGATTTTTTTTTCGAAATTTCGACACCATGTTACTTAAAAGTATGTGTGACTTATGAGTCAGATTTCTGTGGTTTTGTTCATGTACCGCACCTGTACATCAGAAATAAAGTGTAATATCGTCCCTGTAAATGAAATAAATATTTGAAAGTGTTATGTTCAGTAGTATAGTGAATTCAGTAGTGAAGTTTTTTTAACGTAAAAATTAAATGAAGCGTTTATGCAAAAATAGTTAAAAAGTACACGAAACATTTGGTACAGATACTTACTAAATTTATAATGCATGAAAATATTTTATACAACGACATGAAGCGAGGTTTAAATTCTAGTTGGTTTCACAATTTTTATGAATTCATGAATGTGTTACAAAACTCACATCTGTCGATCTGTTTCTTCTTCCCTCGTCAATTTATATCCATATTTGCATTGATATCACATTTATAGTTTTTTTTTTCAGTAGTTGATATAATTGCTTTCCAACGTAAAATAATTAGTCTTTCAGTGTTTATAAAATATACTTTCTTGCGAACTATTGCGAAATGTTATAAAAGGAAATTAAGTGTTCCTCACCCAGTTGTTTTTCCATGCTACGAATACGTACTGATCCGTCGTTTTGCTTAATATTTTCCCTTCAAATATTAAATCGACTAAGAAAATAACATTTTCTATTTAGACTATTCTTCAGATACAAGTCAATCAGTGTCTTTAACTTTATCATCCAGAAAATACAACAACAATACAATTGTCGTTTGTAATTGTTAAGAGGTAAACAAAGTTACCTGTGCGCTGGACTGGTGCACTTATGTACTAGATATCTCATACTTATATACTTGTTACTTGTACTAAAAACTTACGTACAAAATAACTGACTGAATAACTGCTCATAATATTTACGTATAGATAATTTTCAGAAAATTATATGATGAGCACTTTTTGTATTTTTAGGCATTTTGTATAACTCATTTTTTAAATTTATTTTTTGTAGATCATTTCGTGCTATCTTATTTTTTAGATCATTTGGTAATAGAATAAATAGTTTGATTGCATTGATCGTTATCTGTCATATCGTTATATATCATTTGATTTTTTTTCTGGGTCACGACCCCACCCATTGCGTGGGGTAGTTTCGGTTGACCGCCTTCGACATATTCGTTCTGTATCTTCGAAACCTGTCTCAGGAGCTCGTTTTCAGAATGATTCGATCCAATGAATCAAATCCAGTATTTGCCATTGGGCAGATACTGGAACGATTCGTTGCAAATATCTTGTCTCTCTCTTCTATCTTCGTTGAGTGACTATTTGGTTTATTTTCGTAATTTTGATCGAAACTAGGATTGGATGGAAACATGCATTTATTCAACAGTTTTCTCTTTAATCCTTATTGTCCTACCGAAGTGTTTTAAATGTATTTTTCATCCCTAGATGTGTTAATTCCATATGCTTCCAGATTTTAACTGTCTTATTTACGATCTTTAATCTTGATGAGTTAAGAAGTTAACATGTATCGGACTCGATAAATTAAGACATTTGCTTTTAAACACTTAAACATTCTTTCGAAAATGTCACAAATCGGTATCTAAGGATTTTAAAATTTCATGTGAAAGAAGCATAACTGGTGCACTATTCTTGTGTAAGTAACAATATATGTCCAAATTTTTTGATACATGCATGAAAAACTTTTTGTGGATTCATTCCCACTCTGCACGATGTAACGAAGTTATTAGATATAAATGTTGTCAGTCTCTTACATTATCATTGTAATATAGATTCAGGAAAGTATATCAGATAAACATGTAATAGAAAATTAAATTACTTACACAAAATTCTAATTAATACGAAATACGTATACCAAAATTAGAGCGAACAAAATGTATACTCAGAAAATAGTGCTCGAAAAGAAGTGAATAATGGTAAAGGGATGACGATATCGGTAAAAATATCGATATATACCACATCAATATTTTAAATTATATTATATTGATCATTTCATATATTTCGAAATATCGATGTATCGGGAATATTACGCGTGATAATGACAAACTTGCTTAAATTGTTTAAATGTATAAGAATATTACAAAATACTATTTTGACCATAACGGCTATTTATAATTATAACGGTTTCGACCACGGCGGCTATTACATGACAAATTACAACCTTTTATTTTTTATTTTTAACGAAATAATTTTACATCTGATCAAATTATATGAGTCCAATCATAACGTCACTTTTTGTTTCTAAGCTTAGGGAGAATCTAATAAAAATAATAACAAATTGAGAAAAACTAGTGTCATTAAAAGTTTCCGTTCTGAGAATACTAAACATTAGTGCTATTTCAAAGCTCTTGAATCAAAACAGTGGTTCATGGGTTTAGTTAAACCCATGTCATGTACATTTTAAATTTACACTCTGATTTAAAGACATACTGATTTGAATTTGTTTGATATCTTTAGTAAATTTGTTAGATAAGTTTAGTTAAATAAATATTAAATAAAGATATTATTAAATATATTTATATTCTTGATATATTTTTAAGTTTTCCTATAATTAACTAAACGTGTGGATTTATGTATTAATATGGATTTTTAGTTTTATTCCCGAACAATGTTTTCTTATAATTGTTCAAATCTTACTAATTATTATGGCATAACTCGCTTTTATGTGCGCATACAGAAATTTATTGCTGTTATTATATTTGTTGACAAAATAATGATGATAATAATAATAAATAATATAACACGACACATAAAAGCCCCACATAAAAAAAAAACTAAAAAAACGACACATATTGACAATTAGCATACGATTTACCATTCACGTGATCATTCACAAAATTGTCTGTTTTTGGCAAATTGTTGTTAATTATCCTCAATATCGTTGAAGGGAATTATCACGTAGAACACCGCCAAATATTCGTAGAAGCGGCTGAACTCGATAGAGAACAGACAACGATGCGAACGTTACAGCACCATCGTTGTCCACGATGGTAGCAACGGTTGAAGAAGCGCAGAATTTGCACTTTAGTCCAGGAAAAATAGATATTTCACAAAGCAAAAATTCGCATAGTGATGAAATTTTGTATACATTTCAAGGTCACTATTTCAAATGACCTATAAAAATTCCTCATCGATCCCACTTGTGCTAAAAATTTTATTCAAGATCAAATGCCACGTAAGACGGTTTTCCGAAAATATCTCTTCAGCGATACGATTTACCGTGAAAATATTTCTTATAAATTATATAATTCTAAAATTTTCTACTATAAAAGGTTCTTATGTGTTTTTTTTTCCTCCGAAGCATTATTTGCGAGTTAGCATGGTTTAAAAATCTTTTAATGCGTGACTCCCATAATGAGCACTAGTGCCAGTACACGCTTACGAACTTACACTCCGCATGACTTAATTCACGCTTTTTCTTTCTAATTTAGGTGCATAGTTATAGTACTTGCGTTGTAAATATCAAGAAGAATGTGATTTGCAATTTATTATTAATTTTTAGAATTTGCATATGTAATATAGTTGTTGAATGTGATTATAATAGATTTCAAAGCAAACGATTTAAAACAATATAAGCTTAAAAAGGAACAATTAAATATCGCACCAGAACCAACTCTTACAAGACTCAAGTGATGTTCCATTGTAAAGTCGGTTTTTTTGCGTAAATTAAAAATTTCTGATTGCGGATACTTTACAAAAATTTCTTTATTATTCTTTACACTTCGTTGTTCTTTTTTGAGCTTATTTTGTTTTAAATCGTTTGTTTGGAAATGTATTATAATCTCAATCATCAACTATATTCGCTTTTTAAAGATATTTTTCTACAAACGTACATATGCAAATTCCAAAAATTGAAAACTAAATGCAAAATAAAAAATCTTCTCGATATTTGCAACACCACTACTAGAAGTATGCACACAAATTAGAAAAGAAAAGTGCGTATTAAGTTTGTGTTAAGAGTTTAAGTTCGTATGCGAGTACTCGCACTTGTGCAAATCGGGTGCTATCTGTAGTAATTTTTTTTTAAACCGCGCTAGCTCGCAAAAGATGCTTCGGAACAAAAATCAAATAAGAACCTTTTATGTAGTATTTTATCAATTTTTACGATAAGACGTATCACCGGAGAGATATTTTCGAAAAACCGTTTTTCGTGACCTTTAATCTTGAATAAAAATTTTAGCACAAATGTGATGCAATAAAAGGCCTTTCGTCAGTCAAGGACGTTGCGGTGCTGTGGTGTTGTCACTGCTTCAACCCGATCAGATGCTTGCGTTGACCTCGACGATTGGGGTTGAGAAGATCCACTGCCTGTGAGTCAACGCGTACAACTGTTCTCTTGCCTACCTGACGATATTCCTGTGCCTTTCTTGTGTTAATTCAATGATTACTAATGCCAGATTTCAATCTAACTCAGTTTCAGACTTTTATATCTTACAATGTTTTTCAATTTAATATCAATATTTTTTAAATAATATAATAATTGTTAATATCTCTAAAACAAATCAAATTTTGAAGAAAAAAATCGTATTCGATATTTGAATTTTAATATCTATATACTGTTAAAAATATATCGTCAATAATATCTATATATCGGAAGAAAAATATCGTTCATATGATATATCGATATTTTTTCAACATCCCTATTATGGCGAATCACTTTTCAAAAATATAACTGTTACATATAATTCTTGTGTTGTCCACAAAATATAATGAACCGTTATTTTATTCTAATTTAATTTTATATAGTTTTAACTATTTTATGATTCCTGATAGTATTACAGAGAATGCATATTAGTCTTCGAATTTATTATGCATGTGAAACAAAGTTAAACTATGTGATATATTTTTAAGGTTTGAAATTTTACGATGGCACATGAATTGTATAGCTATAATCTAAATTAACATGTTGGGAAGACATTTCTGCTGATTCTCCACATCATCCCTCATCGCAACTGCGTTTGATCTGTATTATATTGCGTTTTTCATGAGAATCATGATCAATGGTGCGTCGTTCTTTACCACTATGGGCATTGAGAGAGGGTTAAATATTGCAGTGCGATCCCTGCGGGGAACGAAGAAGCGTAAATTAAAGAAGACACCATGCCGCGCCGACGTGTGGAAACAGGGAGCACGTGCAGGGAAGGAAGACTTTATTTGTCGAGGGATGCGAGCTTCTCCTGCGCGGTTTTGTGAGGAACGAAGTGCTTTTTTTAGGGGTGACTCGTACTGATGCCGATTTTGGAAATATCCTCCCCCAAAAACAGCGATGTTCTCAACCTTGTTCAATGTTTCCAAAACATTCGTGTTGAAAAGGCGGCAATGCTACACTTCGCATGGTGTTCGTGCTGAACAAATGTTTTGGTGCAAATTTATTATATTTGTGGATGTGAATCGACTCATGTGTATTCCATGCTTCATTTTTATAAGTCGCATGAGTCACGTGAATGCATGTCTTCTGTTTCTTCGTTTGCTTTGGGACTCTTCTGTTTACTATGATTTCCCGATCCCAAAAATGGAATGGGTTTCCAAAATTTTAATTTCCTTGCATAATATTCCCTGTATAATATTTTCCTTTTTGTAATAATATTCAGTAACCAAGGGACCCACAGATATCTCACAATGTCGACAATTTTGAAGGGATGGTGATCGGACAAAAGCGCGCTGTTATATTCCAATTGCTGACGCCTCCACAATATTTTGGGTAGAATTTCGCGAAAAAAAAAATTGTTGATTCGCAGAAATACGATATTTGCGTTGGGATGAAAATAACTTGTTTTTGCTTGCACCGGTGCATGAATGAAAATGGGCGTGTTGATATGATTGTATGCAAACCACTGTTTTCATCTGTAAATAGTTTGCATGTATTTTTTAAACTATTCATTAAGTTAGTAACCCTATAAATAAATAAATAAATAAATTTATTGTCAAAAAAGTAGTACAAACTGCGTATGACCAAGTGGAGGACAATAAACTAATTTACTCTCCGGAAGCAAGCAAGGGACCATCCCATCAATTCCGATCAAGGGCCCTAAGGCAGAGGCGGATTCAAAAATTTAAGCAAAAATTCCTAGATAAGATAAAAAGTTAGCTGCTATAATACTAATAGAATGTCAATATGTTTGTAATTTAACTCAAAAACTATTTTACATGTACAAATTATTATCGAACTATAGATTATTCTGAGTATAGTGTTTAAAAATCATAAGAATTGAAATAACACTAAATTCACGATTTATTGTCACAAAAAAAAATGCCCCTAGACAAAGCCTAGAGAACTTGTATAAGAAATCCACCTCTAACCAAAGGTAAACCGGAGCAAATCCCGGACCAGGATGGGTCAAATTATATTTTTATTTATATATCAAATTATTTTTAAAAATGAAGTATCTCAATAGTATATATTTTTTAAAATATTGAAACATGCGAGTAATTCCCTCCCTTTTGTTTTATGGACGAGAGGATACAACGAATAAAAAAGTTTTTTTCCTTTAGAGTTTTCTTAAAATTGTTGTGGTATCCTATTTTAGAGGCTATCTTTTCCCTCTTTTTCCTCTTTTATTACATGCTCTGATTTTTATTATATCTCTGATTACGTGCTCAATACGTAAGTGAGCCTACGTGTTACATTTATTCTTGCTTTTTCCTAATTTGAAATATTCTACCGCTTTAACTGAAGAGACACTCCTTTTTCATCAGAATGGTGCAGGTCACCTCTTTCAGACCATGCATCGAGTTTTATTTGTATATTTCTTACTGGCGAAAAAAACTTAAGGGTCTCTAATATTTGATGAATGCCTATTCTATCAAACAAAATACCAGTTTTCTTTAAATGTGTAGAGAAAAATCAATGTAGTACTCTGTAGAATTACCTTCAGAAAGAGCATAAATTTCTTTTCAACTTGAAAATATCTCCTTTTTATTCTTGACCTTTTTTATTTAAAAAATCTATTACTGAATCACGTTCTGAGATGCTTGAAAACAGTCCATTTCTTTCTCTTCGCTAACCGTATCCACTTTTGGCTGACGACCAACGCGCTTAAGCTCACAACCGAGCGTACTCTGTAGTTGAAAACATGAATTTCGATTTGCATTTTCAATGGCGCGTTACTACCATTTCTCGCTTCTCTGTAGATTGCCACCAGCTTTATTTCACCTAGGAAGAGCAGAATAGCTCGAGGTCAAGTGAAGCTTGTAAGCACTACCCTCCGACTTAGTCCGAGTTTGCTCCTTGTCTCAGTCGTGATCGAGATGCTAATTTTCTTGAGAGCCGCGCGGTTTCGTCTATTAACGAAGTCGGGAATCAAGTTAAGTCGCATCGAACTTGCCCGTTTGGCAAATGGATGCAAATTGCTACAGTTGGAGGTTGGGGTCGAGAGGGGCTGTGCTTTTTGGGAGTGGGTTGTGGAGCGCTTCAGCCTGTGGAGGGCGGAATGGTGGGGGAGGAGGAGAAGTCACCCTGCCGCGCGCGCCACGCAGCGGGAGACCGTTCGTTATAATTTGGGCTTGAGAGAGGAAACTGTCGCGACAGTGTAGAGAGTAGAAGGAGAGACTATTCGGGGTGCGGTCTCTTCTGCTTCCGCTGTGGGAAAAAGTTTCATCAATTCGTATCGTGTTAGAAATTAATGACTCTTGGTTGCGGATTTTCTCGCTCCCGATGTGTCGTCAGACGAATGAAAAATTGGAGAAGCTGGTAAAAAATGGTGAAAACATTAAAACTGTCCTTAGTGTATTACATTGTCTCGTTCCTTCAATTTTCCTTTCTAAATACTCGTGTGCCATCGTCCATTATTATAACTAGGGAATCATATTGTAATGAGTAAAGAAAGTTATTTTTGATTGTAGTTGAAAAACGTATGCTGACAAATTTCCTGTATTTGTGTCCCGTTTCGTAAAATTTTGTAATTTTAATATTTAATCTTGATTAATTGTGGTAGATATCAATTTCCCCAAAAAGATGAACACAGTGTATGACCAAGTGGAGAACAATAAACTGTTTGTGTTTTGGATCATCAAATTTCGGTTTCGATAATTTACGGAGTATTAGTGAACACAAAAAATATTAGGGTCCAGTTAGTTGACATTTCTTTTTCAGGAAGTGAATTTGTGGAATTGATTTACGATGACAATTAGATGGGCTTTAACTCGGTATTATAAAGAAAGATTATTAAAATTGTCCCAATGAATTTTATGCATAAAGCTTGATGTATGATTACACTAAGAAGTCTTTATCTTCACAGTGGAGATATCACAGGTGATTTACATTAACTTTGAAGTGTGAAAATAGAAAATACCTGATTAAAAGATCTGAGCTTGTTGTAAATATAGAACATAGACCTCTGGGTAATGGCTCAATTCTGAAGAGCAATCGTGATTTGATTCGGACCCATTAGATGCGCGATCGCGCTCAGCTTCGGAGGAGCGAAATGAGTGTCGTTTTAGAGCGGGAGCGGGGCTCGCTCCCTGGTGGCGGGGGTGCCAGAGGCGGTAGGTGATTGGAATATCGAACGCTCCGCCCGAGTGACGTGCCGGATAACTGCGTTAGTCGAGGCGGGACGCGGGGTTTCACTTTTTAGCGGGGCATTCGAGTCCACCGGGAGTAAGCGACGCGATGCTTTTCCGGATCCTGGCTCTCGCCGTTCCTCTCCCATCCCTGACCCTTGTACTTGTAGGGTTTCTCAAATGTCCCATTCATCTCAAATGTCCCTATGATGTGAGATATTGAGAATCCCTACCCCTTCCCTGCTTTTTAGATCTTCGGAGACTAACTGATTATGTTTTGGCTTTCGATGTCGAAGGTGCAGAAGATTGTCGATTTTGTGGTTTTACGAACTATTGTTCTATCTTACGTCAATCGACTTACCCTATTTGCGTGCGCGTCGCGTCCGAGGAGTATATTATACTCGACTCTCTGGGGCCCACCGATTCTTAGTAGACAGAATAGCCGAGCTGTGACGTATGTGGGAGCTGTGACGTATGTGGGGGACGGGGAATATAAAACATTTTCTGCACATCAACGTCACATAATTAGTCACATCACGAAAATAAATACTTATTTTATATTATATTCTTAAATAATGGGAAACGTATTGACAAATTTTAAACATTAACTGTCATATATAGAATACATCTTAAAATTAAGAGACGGTTGTATGTCCCAGAGAGCAGAATGTACTCTATTAACATAATTTATTACATTACATGAATCAACGTGTAACCTTGTTTTACGTTAATCTTTCTTCTTTAGTATGATGGATAGTTTTATCGATTTATTAATTTCTGCTGGTGCTTCTCACAAGGAAATTCGTACTGAAATTCGAAAGTTGTGATCAGAGGAACCCTTTTTGTCCTGCCTCGGATCAACCGGTGTATCCCATGGGGCAGTTTTTTTTTTCTTCGTCTTTCCGCGGATAATAGTTAGAGACTCTAACATTGGTTGTTTGACGGGCCTTGGCTGGAATGTTCCTGGACAGTGAAGTGGGGTGATGCGACGTTAAGTGTACAATGTGTTTGTGTTGTGGTGGGAAGAACGAAAGAGGGGGACGGGGTTCGCCAGTTTGATTCGCCTCTTCCTTCTGAGTCTATTTTTTATGGATCAATTTTTTCGTATTACTTTAGTATGTATGTATACAGTTTAATAAAATGAATTTCAATGACGTCTCATTTGCATGTTTATTCGTGATAACCNTCCTCGCTCTCATTTAACTATGTTAACTTTTGGAGAGTTTGCCACATAATTATTACTCTCAATTTTGTATTGAAATATATTTTGCAGTATTCTATTTTATCCGATTTCCTTCAGTTTTACATACGCTAAATATTAAACGTTCGATTATTATTGTATCATACTTTTCTATCGATAGATCTGCCTCTTTTTAATGAAATACTTAATTTTACTTCACTGGTCTTCTTTTACCTATTGCATTCTTCCCATATTCGATTCAGCGTTATGTCATATTCGTTTTGAATTTCAGAATGAATTAGTTTTGCTCTATATTCCTTTAGCTAGTCCCTGTTCATTCCTACCTCCATTCACGTTGTATACTATTGAGAAGTGCAGCATTACCAAGTGAACAGAGAGGTAACCCAAACATCTCTTTTACTTCTCCATATTTTTTCTTTACTATATGCTTTCAGTCTTTCACAGTCAAAGCTCCCGACGTTGTTGGGAGCCAAACTTACGGTTCAATTTGTTGCGTCATTTAGGTGGGGGTCACTTCAAAAGATAAGAGCGATGTAGCAAGACGTCATCTGAGTTGTGAAGTGCGTCTCAACTATTCAATGAAGAGTGACAGTGATCTCTTTGTTTCCACGGAGAGCTGGAGTTGCTCTTGTAAGTTATACAATCTTGTTTCACTTAATTTAGAGACGTTTAGTTGTCTTTAGAAAGCTTCAGGCAGTATTCTCTTCACTTTCAAGATCAAGAGAGACTTTTTATGAATTTTTTAATAGAAAAAACGATTATTTCTAGGTATAAAACGACAGATAGTAGTCTTCGGGAATCGTTCCAAAATAAATAAAATCTCACTGTATTACATCTCTTCAAATCCACTGTCAAAAGTCTCAAACTGTATTTACTCCTATATGTTAAGGAATTTACGGATTATTTCAAATTAGGTGACGGGAGCTTAGAATATTTCATTAATAATTTTGATACAAGTTAATAGTCCGAATTCATCGACAGTGAAATTCTTCGTATTCTTTAAATCAATTTCTTAAATTGAACTTAAATTGAAATATTTATATAATGAATAAATAGATGGGATTGAAATTCATTATGATATTGTCTCTCATTTATAATAATTATCTTTCCTGCCTTTACTCTTTCCTTGGCACGTTTGTGCACATTATTTCTCCTGTCCGTTCTTTTCTCCGGTTTCGTTTCGGGCACTTTGTTTGGAATTGATGGGATGGTCCTTCGCTTTTTTCCTGAAATTAAATTAGCGTATTGTCCTTCACATGGTCATTCTCAGGTTTTAAATGCCTTTTTGAAAATAATTTATTTATTTAATATGATAGGAAAATCGTGCTTTGTAATATTATTTATTATCCATTTCTTTTCTATTATGTTTCTAATATTCCTCCGATAATACATTTCTTATATCAGAACCAGGGGATAAGTATCCGCATTCAATAGTATATTTTTCCTTTCCACTCTGAAATAGCCCTGATTACCTTAAAAGAGTTTCGATTCCCAGATGCTTATTTATTTTTCTTTTACGAACAGAGATGAGACTGACGGAATTGAATCAGTATATCATATCAAGTGGAGAATCATTGCGAATCCGACGCCGTTGCGTGGAGTGCAATTGCACAGTTTGCGTTCCGTCCACAGGCCGCTTTTCGCATCTCGCGGCCCGAAAATAAATCAACGCGCGAGGTACGTCGCCTTCTCATAAGACGCCGCATTTGCCCTGCCCCCTGCGTCGTTGCCGCGCGCTTGACGTAACGGATGATTCAATTTCGCCTGTGAATGGTTCGCGAACGGAGAACTGTCATTTCCTCTGCACGTGTTTCTAGCGAGAGACCCCACCGCTGCTCAATCGGCGACGTCTATTCAAGAGAGTTGCATAAGGCACTCAACGCTTTAATAGAGGGATGAAATATTGTAACGACGGAGAACTAATCATTAATTTATCTGTCAAGTAGTTCTCATTGAGCAAAATTGAGGTAGTCACGAACGGCACGGGAACCTATGCATGTTATATTGTACTATTTCCTATTATGCGAAGCACATCCCTGTTTAGGGAAAATACATCTATTATTTATTCTTGATATTTATTCACAAGTTCATTTTACTGATCTGAAAGAAATACTCGTAAAATTGAGGTGACCATACAGTTAGATTATGCTTCCCAAGCTAAGTATTTGTAGGATTTACGGTAATGATGCTCAAAGGGGAATACAGAAAAGGAAGAAAAAAAATTAGAAATTGATGTACCTTTTTCAGATATTTTTCCAATGTATTTCACGCTATTCGAGTTATATTGGGAACCGAGCTTCAAAGACTTGCCAGAAGCGAACGGAATGGACTGAAAATATTTTTCCACATCAGTTCACTTCTTGCAATATTAAAATACTTTCAATCAGACCGCTAGCGGAAGGACTGAAGGCGATGGTTGATTTGCAGACATGACGTAGTTTCTGAAGAATGCTTGAAAAATAAGGCTCTCTTGATTTAGGAAACCTAATTAACACTTTTATTGGAAATCACCAACAAAATCCCTTACAATTCTTCATTATGAAAGTGGTCTGTGAATGGCGTGAAAGATGAAGGATGCCCGAGTCATGTGGAGCAATGATAGTATTGCTCTTTCGTCACGAATCAATCGCACTTTATGGATCCTATCATCAACTTTTGAAGCGGAAAGAGGGTATACTAAACGTCAACACACTGGACTTGTGCAGTTATATTCTGTAATGGAAGTCTCTCAAGGAAAGTCCTCTTCAAGGATCCGTGACGAAGAAATTCGCTATCATCAGTGAACTAGTAACCATCAATTAATTCTAATTCACAATTATTATTTTTTTGCTATTTTGTCGTAAATGGTTCATTGAAATGGTTTTAGCTGCTGTTCTCTGAATTGAGTTAGTGAGACGTCTTCTGTTGTGAGGGATATATTTCTTTCTAAAACTGTGAAGTAATTAAGTAAATATACAAGAGGCCTTGTTCGTTTCTTGTGAGCATAAAAGATGCATCTTACAAAAGCAACTAAAAGAACGAAAAACTCAGAAATATCACCGAGCGCTTTACTTCCCTGAGAGACAGGAATACTCGTTCTCGATGGCAACGTTTTTCGAGCGCGTCTCCTCGGCATTAATACCCGCCAGAGAGCGACGGCGACTGCTACAGAAACAAAGCACGGGTGTCGGGAGGCGTCGTGGCGGGTTGCGCGCGGGGGCGCTCGGGCGGTCGGCTCCGTAGGGGCGGCGGCGGCAGCGGCGCCTCGGCTCGGTGGCGCCGACTGGCGTCGATCGAGCGTCGTCCGCGTGGCGCCTGGACCGCAGCCAGAGGCGAGGGATCACCGCCGCTACCGCGCTGTACCGCATGGCGCCGACGTCTTCTCATGCATCCCCTGCACTCGATGTGCAGTGCACGCGATTCTGCCAATTGATTCCTTGTTTGGCGCAGCAGTTCCTGTGACAAAGAATTTTCACATTTTTTTTATTTAAACAATTAAGAATTCTTTTGAAGTCTCATCTTATTTTTCTTACGTTGTTTTTTATCAGAAATCGTAAAATTCTAATCGTCTACACTGAAAGATGCCTGAATTTTTTTTTCAGACAAATTAACGAATGATGCATATGTACTTCTCTACGAAGTGTAAATATTTAATTACATTCTAAGTGTGGGAACAGGCTGCATTATATTTTCACGTCTTTTTTTTCATTTTTCTTTTTTTTTTTTTTTTTTTTNTACTAATATTTCACGAAAATCTTGTTTTTTCTCCCCTGTCTACCCTTCCCCCTCTCCATCTTTTTCATTCCCCAAAGACCCATTTCTCTCCTTTCAAAAGAACAAAATTGGAAAGAATGAATACTTTACTTTCAGCGCACACTGTGTCTTTTACCTCCCTTCTAATTATTTTAGAAAATTTTTATACTCGTAACTCATCAATGATAAAGAGTAGTTAGCTTTCATGTACGAAAAGTAGTGTTATAATGTTTTGTTAGTGGAACATTTCTTCACCATTTTTATACTCTTCACTTCGAAAATCTGCCCTACCTTTATTTGCATGTCAAATATCCATGCATCTTGTACCGTTTTCAAAACCGTTGCGAATTTTTTCTCTAGCGTGATTACGAAGTCGAATCATACTAACCATGAACAGTTATATTCATTACCTACCGACACCAATTCTGTTATTCAAATTTTGCATAACTATGCGTTAAATCTCTCCTACACCTTTCCTTAGTAGATAATATACATTTTCTGAGATTTGGTTTTTCTTCGTTTAGTTTCTTGATATTCCCAGAGATTTCGTGATTTAGCTTTCTCGGTGAGAGTAAGACTTAAGGATATAATAATACAATTTTATATTTAAGTAAGAAGTTGCTGTATGATAATTTGTGATTTGAAAGAATAAACATTTTATTTTTAGTTATTTCTTCGAAAGGGAAGTATTACTCTAGTAATTTGAGTTTCTTCAACATTTTTTTATGAATACAGAATATCAACTAACACGAGTGATGTATATGTTTAAACTGAGCATCAATACATAATGAAAAATCAATCATCAATCAATTTTGAAAAACTTTATATTGTTCAAATAGAAATCATTTAGAGAAGCACAATGGAAGGTGACATTTTTTTTCTCTCTCCCACCATCTTCCCAGCCTTCTCCATGCCCTTGTACCGCGCATCATCCACCTTCGCCGGGGAAACGTTGTCGGCAGATCCAGCGCGGGCGGCGCCAGGCGCCCACGGCGAATCCTTTGGCGACGCACCACACATCCTTCTCCCTCCCCCCCGGCGCCCTCACACTATGTCGCTGTTGTTTGCGACGCTACGCTGTCATAACTTTCGCTGCGCCGAACCTCGGAGGAGCTCTCTGCTTGTTCTGAAAAGGCGTCTTCACCAAAAGTTTTTTTCTGAATTCCTTGTAGCGAAACGGAATTATTTTATCTTTTCTTTTCAAATTTTCGCATAATAAATACAAATGTTTAAATATACTTATTTTGAAAATTCAGTATTAAATTCGAGAAAGAAAACAACGGTCAACCAACAACGAAAGGAATCAAATGTATTAGTCACCCGTGTAAATAATATTTTAAATCCTTATAATTAAAATTGTTATATCTAGAATAAATTTAGTACAATTATACGATTTATTTTATAATTTACATAAATTTTAATGCTTGTATTCTGTATTGTATCTTAAGTAAAATGTATGAGAAGCGAACATTGTACATTAAGATCTTGGTTATACTGATTATAATATGCAGGGATCTTTTTGTAATACAACTACCACTTATTTCCTTTATAAAACTTTAGTATTTTACATTTTTGTAGTTTTTGGCAAATTTTTAATTTTAATATAGTGCATGGATGATTTTGTACATAAATAATAAATCCTGATTATAACAAATTAAGTTATTGATACCTTTTTATTATAATTTGTCTTTCACGTTTCCATTTTGGTGTATGATGATAGCCCAGAAGGGTGATATATATTTGATTTTGAACAGCCGTGTGCCCTTTCTAATGTCGGCACCATGCGTATCAGGATGATGGAAGAGTGAATATACGGATATTTCGCGCTCTTACTGACATCTTCACGTATGCGGTATGCAAGCCTATTTTTCGCTCAGACTTGCCCTTCCACACCTCACTTCACTAGATTGGCTTAGAAACTGATATCATCTGGTCGCTTTGGTATCTGTTTTAAAATTTCATTGTAGTCTATCTGCGAAATCTCGAGTCTGTGATCAGTTGGGAATACATAAAGGATTTGTTGTTGTTGTTTTTTCTCAATTCTGTCACTTCTTTCTTACACAGAACATACTTCATTTGTAAAGTTTATTTCTATGTTTTACCGTTGTTAAAATAATTTACTTCTTCGTACGGCTGCACCTAATTCCATACTGCACAGTTATATCTTCAGAAGACTATAGCTATAATTTAACGCTACCAATTTACATAAGAGGACTTAACTCGCTTGTTTTTTACCTTATTTAATTTATAGAGCTGACAAGTTTTTACCCGTTTCAATTTATTGAAGACCTCTCACTTGAACTGTTAGTTATTGACTACATTAAAAACGTCGTGAAATCTTTCCGTATTTCGTAACGCTGTGAACAGTAATTCCTTTACTATAATTACTTATACATTTCTTTAGGAGAATCCTCTTTGGCTCTGGTGGTAGCGTTCTAGCTCATCACCATGTCATCCCGGGTTCAGTCCCCGGGGGGGGGGATTTTTAGCTTTTTCACATTAACTTTCCAATTCATATAGCTGTGACTACTGAAAAGCACACCCTCCTTCCTGTATCTACCTCTTCCTAGTACTCTTTAACTATTACTAACAACTACTAACCCCTCCACGTGGGTCAAGTTGTTGGTAAACCCAGCTAAGCGGTCCACCTACTAACAATAGCATACCACCCAACTCCTACCTTCTATCGCTCGATGTAGATAAGCTACAATAGCACGCTACATTTACGAATACTACAATGTTATGCCCCCATCCCAATATTCAGTGTCAAATAAGCAATTAGACCTATAATTGTTTTATTTTTAAGCATATTTTAGTAACTCTACAAAATGGATGTACAAATAATATGTATTGGAATATTTGTATATTACGGTACACCTTATTTGGGTTATTCTGTTTTAAAAAATATTATGTTTTTCTTTTAATCAATTCTTGAGTTATCGTTCGATATTTTTCTCATTTTTTCGAATATTTTTTGCCGAAATGAAGAAATGCAATGAAGTTATTACTAATTCGTTTGTTCAGTGAATTAATAAAAGTGCCATTGAAGTAATTTTATACAAGAATCCTATTCACAGTCACCGCAGAGAACTCCAATATCACCTACTTATGTGTCTCGTACAGTATAATGCTCTTTAGTCGCGGAACTTTAGTGGCACTTGAAGCCATACCCTGTGATTTCGCGTGTGTTCAAAGCTCTTCCGCATAATTATGGAACTACTATCGGCGCAAGTTTAATACCGACGTAACGGAGTGTGATAACTCGTGGAATTCGCAGCTCGAGATTTATGCGTCAAATGTGTCGGCGCAATGTTGCATTTACTGTTCAGTCGAGATTTTACTCACTCCCCCTTCTACCCTCCTCGCCGATTCCGGTGCTGTGGGGAAGCAATTTTTTTCGCGGCTTTCGAATTGCACGGCAGCGCGAACAGTTTTGTTTGCGCATTTATTAATCTCTGTAGTACGGCGAATGGTGTTGTCCATGCTGTTTTTGTGAGCGTGCGTTTTATCGCACCTACAATTTCAGTGAGCAGCTTTTCCGAGGATACTGCTTTGTTCGTGTAGCCTTACCTTCCACTTTCGTGTTTTCCATTCGAGTAAACGGCTTATTTGTGGAACCGGAGGGGAAGTTCTCGTGCGGGTCTAAGAATACAGAGAGTAGAATGTTTTTGAACTCTCTCATCTGTGATAAATACTCTTTCCAGATGTGTGAGATACGTTCTCGAAATAGTTTGAGACGTATTTCTGTTTACTTGAAAAACTTAGAGCTTCTTGGGATATAAGATATGCAAATTATTTGGGAAGTGAGAAAAGTGGAATTTTGTGTTTATTATATGTATATACTTATCTACTCTACCTAATTTTTCAAGAATATTATCTCTAACATAACTTTTACTTTGTTAGTCATGGAGTATTAAACCTCATCGCGTGAATTGCTTAAGTTTTGTTTTCCTATTTACTTTCTTGTATACTTTACTGATTTAGTATTTTGTGATGCAAATTGTATCTTTACACAACATTTTTTAAAATATTTCTTCTATGAGATATTTTGCGACGTTATTCATCGGTATGTGTGTTTACTTGACTGTGTGATCTTCATTATCGAAATANATTTCTTCTATGAGATATTTTGCGACGTTATTCATCGGTATGTGTGTTTACTTGACTGTGTGATCTTCATTATCGAAATAACTACTGTGTTTACAAGTCGAATTGATCCAAATTAGTGAAAGAGAAATGTTTATCTCTTAAGGTAATTATAATGTACGTGGCACACATAATATATTACAATGAGGGAGAAGTAGGGCAACGGAGAGGGAATGCTTCCACTCCACCAAGACAACCCTATATGATTCTATTGTCCTTCAATTCATCCCTCTCCTCTATCTAACGGACCTCTGCTATCAATTATCCCACGTCAATTCTGGCTGACCTATGTCTACAAACTCCCTTCGTGGTTTTTTTACCCAGGGTGAGTTTGTTTTAAACTTCTTGATCCTTTTAATGTCGTATAATCAAAACGGAGAAAGAGACAATACAAAATTTGTAGAATCTAGAACAATTTTCCCTGGAGCCAGCATGTATGGCACCCGTTTTTTCGTTTTCACCCAATTTTACGTAAATTCTTTACGACAATATTATCTTACAATTATGTTTTTATACATTATTGAAAATTACTCTAAACAAAAGTACATGAAATACTAAACAATCAGGCATGAATTCCAATCTTTAAGACCACTTCGCACCTACGACCTAGTAGGGATGGTCAGGTTTTGGTCAATATATTTGAAATCATTGCTTTTTTCCTCTGCAGGTTATAATCATATTCCCTCATTCTTTTCCCCGTGTCCTTCCCTTTTATTCCTAAACGCAGAAAAGCTAAAAAAGTACTCATTTCCATTTTTAAAATTACTATAGGACGCGTTACACTCATTGGTATAAATGACTGGATTATTTAGATATTTATTTTTGTCAAATCGAAAAATGGTTCTTATTTTTGGCTTTGTTTTTGAAGACAAGCCATGATTTTTGCAGATCCAAATACCTCTAATTTTCAAACATTTTCTGAGGTATTAAACGGTTTTACCAATTGCGACGATGAGGGCCAAAATACGTCTAGAAACGGCAACAACAGTTTTTTGTTACGACAAATAGATCCACCATGTTCAATTAAATTTTGCGCCCGGGACCGATTACCTCCAATATCCGGAGGTTATCTGTATTGGACGAACGTAATAAAAGAAGATATGAAATGAAACGTATTAATTTCCGTATCCACTGCATACTGAATTTACTTCATTAAAATGCGTCCAGAAGCTGAATTATTTGCTGGAACTGATTGACCTGATTTTGATGGATGCGCAAGTTATGTAGGAACACGAAGGCAAAGGTGACAGACAGGTACCTCGTCATAACGTACAGAAGCATACATCATGTTTGAAAGTTGTTAAAAGTGCTTATTTTGAGAAATAAAGAAAATGACACACACTTAAAACCGAAAATGTACTCTTAAAATGTTTTTTAAGATAAGTTGTTAAAAATAGGAGCTTAGTTGAATTGCAATACCTCTTGGTTCGCGAACTCATCGCAAGCAGAAAGGCAAAGTGCCAAAGTGACTTTGAAAAAAAAATTGATGTTGACTAAGCAGTATGTTCTGAAGTTTAAATTGTAAGTTTTCCCATGTGTGTATCATATTATAATGGTAATTGCTATATTGTAATATTAACCTGTTCGGCCCTAAGCCGCCATCCTGATTGCGGGTTTGGCTGGGTTTTTCCTCAATCGCTTAAGGTTTCTCGGGATGGTCACTTGCTTTGCTTTCCCAGACAAATGTAAACGTTACACCTCCCTTATTTCTCTACTTCTGTATAAATTGTATTTATTTTTCTTACGTGGTTAGACGATAGAGCAGACCCTATGGTCTGAGTCTCGCCACTAAATAAAGACATTTTATTAGTAGTATTATATTCAGATGTCCGACTATCGCAGTCGCTAATAGTAAGCACAAATCGCATGTTTCTCGTACCACTAACGCAGTATAGTGGAGGTTGTGCCGTCTGCTTCTCATGGCGAGATCATCCATGGTAGCATTTTTCCTCCAAGCGCTAGGGTTCCGCAGATTCGTACTCCCCAATGCCTCAGTACCGTAATTTCCAAGTGAGGTGCACAATGGTGTTTGAGTAGGCTGCGTTAGTGGTAAGACAAGCATGCAATTTGCGGTCCATTTGCAATCGCAATAGTTAGACGTTTGAACACACCACAATAGTCCCATGCAACGCATGGCGTGAATAATCAATTGCATTATCATTCAAAACAATGTTACTATTAAAACCATTCAGCGTTCCAATTTTATTATTCTTACTCATAATTGTATGTTTTTCTTGTTATTCAAAGGAATCCTACAATTTTACTCTGCAGGGATGGGTAAAACGTTCTAAGAATGAAATATTGCATTACCCATATCTAGAGACTATGCAATTGTCTTATCTTTATACAGATAAAAAAAATGCACTACCCATATCTAGAGACTATCGATACTGCCAACGTCATGTTTGTGCCAACATCACAAAATGACAAATTAATGGAAGCAAAAATATAAAGAATGAAATATGGAAAAAGTACAGAATTAATTAAAATACAATGTTTTTTACAGTATCAATGTATGCAAACTATCTACAAGATACTGTTGTTCACTGCTTATCTATTGGTTAATATAATAAAATTCAGACAAACAAGACAGCAAGGGGACTTTGCTCAAGCGATGCTACGTCAATGTGGAGTGACTTCTAAAATTATAAGACATGCCAGTACGGAACCTAATTAGGATGAAACGAAAATCTTTTGTTGCGGTCAGTATATACAATCATATTAGCGTATTAGCCAGAACTTCTGTTCATTCTTAGAACGTTTTACCTATCCCTGAAGAGTAAAATAGTAGGATTCCTTTGAATGACAAGAAAAACATACAATTATGAGTAAGAATAATAAAATTTAGACAAACATACAATTATGAACATGAATAATTCGTGTTCGTGTCGCAACTAAATAGAACAGCCACTTCGATGAGGTAGGGAATATTGAGTGATGGAAATTGAAGCTATAGCCATCATTTTCCTCATCAAACACATTTGAGTTGCCAAGTCATGTGTGCCATACGGGCCAGGGGAATATATGAGACTGAATCTATTATTTTTAGCTCCAGATTCACGTCGTATGTACCCACTCATTCTTCACATTAAGAGCAAATATTTTGTTGGGTATATTTTGCTTGTTAATGTAGGTATATATTCAGACCTTGAAGATTTGCAGTTTCAAAATAATCATCCTCGTTGACAATCATTCACTTGCGTGTCCGTGCGCAATTTTAATGCGCATTAGAACGTGTTTCATATGCTAACCGTGTATTAGGAAGATGCCGATACCAACTCTGAGCGGAATGTGTTGCCTAATCGTGATCTTCCAACGGATCTTCAACGAACTAAACGAGCTTGGCGAAAAGAATTGATTAAATTTTGATGTGCTTAAATATTTAATAGCCCGGCGAATCTGTAGGTAACTGTATTTTTTATTGAGAGACGGATAGACATCCGCGACGCATTCGTGGTCTCCCATCGCTTCTCCCTCGCTACTGAAGAATTTAACCTTATCATTCTGCCTCTGATGTTATGTAGTCCATGTTGATGATGTAAAAAAACCCAGCAAATTGAGTTGTGTTTGCGATTGCGTAAAAATGGCGCGTAAAAATCTCTATCGAAAGGAGCAACTTTGTAAATTAAGTCTAATTATAGGAGTATATATTCTTGTTCTTGTTCAGTTCTGGTTTTCAAACGGGAACTTAGTTTGTGCGGAATTTTATTGTTGGTAAGGTGGTGTTTCTGGGTAATTGTAAAATTCATGTAATTATTGTCTTCCGTGTTCCGTGCAATCTCCTCACTCTCAGAATAGCTTAAATATCATGTTTGTGTCTCCCCCGGAAAGAGCTCTGAGTCCTTTTTATCGTTGCACGTAATCTTGAAAGGATCTTCCGCAAGAACTGAGATTATTCAATTTTAAAACTTCATGTTTTCTGTTTGGATTTACAACTAGAACCTTTCAAACGATATCCATCACCCGAAAAAGAAATGCTTTCGCTGTGAATGACTCAGAGCTAAAAATGCTCCAATATTTCAGAAAATAAAGATAAAAATATCCGTTGTAATATTAAAACACAAATTCCCCGTTGTTTTTCTTTTAAGAACTCGAAAACGAAGATTGAAATGTTATCAGGGAGTTGTTCTTGATAAATTAAAGAAAATTAACAAAATGAATGAATACCCGTCTTGCAACTTTTATGTTTGCGAGTTGATATTGCTTATTAGTTAATATGATTCTTTATGCCAAATCTCATTCGTTATTTGCAGAATGTCTCTGCTATGGGTGTAATCCGCATGTAACCTTTAAGAGATCGATTTCCTTCCCCCACTCTGGGTCTTTCCGTCTCCAATCAACCTGCGCCCTCTGCCAATCGTTGCGTTCGCTGCCCTCAGGCGTCGCTCCGAAGTTGTTCCACCGCCTCCTGCTCTCGATTACTGTCGCTTCGAATCATTTGTTATATCGTCCTATCCCTTGTCACTTTCTGTGTTCTTCTGACGAATTTATAGTCTTTTTTCATCGTCATCGTTTTCCTCCCTGAGACGATACAATTGTGATCCGTACACTCTGTACTTAGAGCGACCATTATCTTCTCTTCCCGAAAAATTACGGTTTCTCTAAACGGTTTTCTCATTACGGTGTCGTTTATCTTAACCATTATTACCATTATCCCCTTAGAAAACCTCAGTCCTCGTGCATTCTAATGTCGCATTGTTCAAGGGAATGTTAGACATTACTGCACCTGCTTTCAAAAACAGGTTTGTTCTATTTTTCGTGGTTCTGTCACTTATGATTACTAGCAGAATGACAAACTAAACAAAAATCCACGGTAGGAGAATATAGGTTTCCGAGTTAAATTTTATAATAAATCTTATTCTCTCTTAATTTGTTTGTTTTGTATACAGTTTTATATGAGTGCTTAATTGAAAGAGTTAGATAATTGAAGAGTTGAATAAATGACATACATTATAACTTTCAGAAAGTTATTTTGTAAGATTTTTTAAAAAGATATATCTAAACAATGTGTAAAATCTTAATGTGCACAATCTTTTAAGTACATAAAGTTATGTGTTCAACTCATCATACGTAGAACTTATGGTATTAATCTCCATTAATGAAAAAAATGTGTTGGTTGCGTTCAAAAGTTTTGTGTTTTTCTAAGTTGCTATGTTGTCTTCACCATATTTCATCGTCCTAGTCGATAATGGATTCCATCTCCCCTCGCCGACGCCAGTCATCAACGCCTTCCGCGCTACCGCACTCCGCACTCGGGGAGGCGGGTTCGCTCTCGTTCTTTCGCACCCGAAATTACAACGGCCGCAAAGCGCACCTCGCCAGCTAATCAGGTTGCTTCTGCCGCCTCTGCCGCGCGCGCGCGCAGGGCACCGTATCACCTTCGTTAGTTCCCCGGGACGTTGTCGCTGCCACCAAGTCTCCGTTTGCTACTCAACAACCACTCTTTACGTTCCACGATGCTGGTCTCGAAAATTCAGCCAGCGTTTATGGGTATAAATTTCTGTCTAAGAGAAAGAAAGTACGGTTTTTGCTTTTACATTCGTATACTTCAACTTTATTAACCAGAAAATTACAAACAACAATACAATTGTCGATTTACATTCCTGCAGAGGTAAACAAAATTACTTGTGCGCAGGACTGTTGCACTTACACTTCATACTTATATACTAGTTACTTATATTAAAATCTTACATTCTATATAACTGACTAGTGCTCATAATATTTACATAGAAATAATTTTCAGAAAATTATATGATGGACACTTTTTATTTTTAGACATTTTGTATAACCCATTTTTTTAAATTTATTTTTGTAGATCTTTTTGTTCAATCTAAATTTTTTAGACCACTTGGTAATAGATTAAAAAAGTTTGATTCCATTGGTACGACCTTGAAATATTGTCTATTTGATTTGTATGTTTGACCGTACGATAATCAGATACGTCGCATATTGGATCGTTGTTTTTCACACTTCCTACATTTCCCAGGTTCTCCCTTTATTGAGTCTTAATTTGCTTTTTAAACTAACATTACTCTATACATCATGAATATTCTAAATACATCACTATGTTTGTCGCCCGTAGAATAATTTATTAGTTTTATGAAATTATATTTGCTATTTGCATGTACATTAATTATCTGACTTCACACACAAGTGATATTCATATTGAAGGACAATTTAAGAACGTCTATAAAAATATTAATTATATCTGCAAATACATTAAACATTTTCATTTAGAACATTTGAAACAACATTATAATTTCAAAAAAATAATATTTTGAAGGAGTTTTCCCTTTTTCTCTAACTGTCCCCACTCTTGAACTCCTAAGTTACAAGAAATGTAAAAATAATAATTATTCCTTATATTTGGCAAATTCATTGCTCTCGTGCATTTTTATGCATTATTTTCGTATTCCGTTATATTTTGGAAACATTCTCGAAGTACCTTATCTATGTCGCTAACGTTAAATG
The DNA here is from genome assembly GCA_002313205.1 of Laupala kohalensis. Taxonomy (NCBI): domain Eukaryota; kingdom Metazoa; phylum Arthropoda; class Insecta; order Orthoptera; family Trigonidiidae; genus Laupala; species Laupala kohalensis. The sequence continues at coordinate 255,895 of NNCF01126936.1, forward strand.
AAAATCACGCCATTCATTAAATTAAAAGCCTGCATAAAATTTATATTGTTTCCAATGTAATTAATTACGAAAGGAAAGACGTTACTTTTAGCGTTTTTCATTGATAATTTTAGTTTATTCATGATGAGAAGATTCAGTTATAGATAATAATATATTGTTATAGTTATTCTTCTCAAGTGATGTATAAAATTACGATTCTTTTTAGCCACTTAACTTTTTCATCATTCTGTGCAAGGTGTTTAAATAGTCGCCAGTATGGCGCAAAAGGGGTTAATCTGGGCAGCTAGGTTTCTCGGAACTGATGTAGGAAAGTTGAATTTACGAAGATTCCTCAAATGTGCTTTGAGGAGCTTCATTCTATTTGTCTCTTTAAGTTGACTCAATTTAGAAAAATCTTTGATGAAACAAGTGTTTTGACAGGGGTAATGCCGATAGACCTTCATATATAAAAAAAATATTCAGGATGATTTTAAAAATGAAGAGAGAAATTTACATTTTTGGAACGATAATACGAAAAGACTACAAGAATGCAAAAATGAAATTAACTGATGAATTCATTCAGGGGTGGCAAATAAGATGACCAAGAATCACGACGGAAGGGGAAATTATAAATACATCAAAGACGTTAATTTCAAATACAAAAACAGGAAATGGGTAAATATGAATCAGTATGTAAAGATTTCTAATAGGTCATGGACACATTGGTTCTTATTTAAAATTGTAATATAAAATTAAGGATTACAAAATGTATGGAAGATTGGAGATAAATATGTATGCGACGAGGAAGCGGACACCAGATCCCGTTATGTGAGAATGTGACATCTATAGCAAGGAGTGTAAGCGCATTTTATCAACAAATACAAATCTATTCCCCGTCCTGGCCCGAGTTTTTCTCCGGTTTTCCTCCGGGTGGTAGCGGATTTTTCATAAGTGGTCTTGTAATTTAATACTTTTGTTATCACTAATCTCGAATGTTGACTGCATATTATATTTATGATTCATTTTGGAATAATAAATTTATTACAGTACGTATTTGATTAATTTTTAAGTATTAAATCTGCCACTGACCTTGGACCCTTGATCGGAATAGATGGAACGGTCCCTTGCTCGTTTCCGGAGAGTAACTTAGTTCATCATCCCCTACGTTGTCATACGCAGTTTGCAACTGCTTTTTTGACAATAAAGTTCATGAATATTTTTTTAACATTGACGATCCTAATACGTTAATAGAAAAAAGGAATTTGAACTTTTACAACGATTTACTACAGACCTCGGAAAGAAGTCTGTAATAATACGATAATTAAATTCAATGCAAATTAAGTATAACGATTTACGTATATGTATGTAACCTTGTAATGACAATGTTATGGACAGGATGATCTCTTCATAGATTTGAATGTGGATCTTGGATCAATATTAAATGAAAAAAAATGAAATGAAACGTTGTATGATTATATTTAACTGTAAAAACTGTGAAAACGTTTTTAATTACCGGAAAATGAATCAGAAATTTTGTTACAAAAATTTAATGTTTTAACGAAAATTTTAATCGAGGAAAAAGGTATTTGTGTACAAATGAAGATTTGAAGATTTTGTTCTACTTGAAAATCTCAGACAAAAAAATGCTTTTTTATGTGTTTAGATTGTATTGTTATGAGTGATTTTTTTTTTTTTTTCGATAGAAAAAAGAACGTTCTGTAAGCTCAAGGGTCATATCAAACCACCGGATTGGCTTATCGTATGCGTAATGTGAATACGAGGACTGACTAATGTGACGATGATGCTATGTTAAACATCTATGTTTACAGAGGACGATGGTGATATTCTTCTGAGAATGGGGAACTCTGTCATGGCAAAAGTGTTTATGGCGTAACTTTACCGAAGATCAGTTGGAACTATTGTTTATGGACGACGCGTTGAACACTGTTCAGGTGCCAGTTCTTGTCATGCTTATTTAAAGAAAAAATGTACATACCTATCAAGCATTCTTTCTTTCTTCGGGTTCATTTCCACTTTTTATATTTTCGTTTTATACTCATTATGAATTTTTTTATGCGGCAATCAACTACCACAATTCTTTTATTCTCAGACTTTTTAATAACTGATGAATTAAATTTACATTTCATGTGTAATGCTAATCTTTGTCTCAATATTCTTCTCAAAAGTATGAAAATGTAATTTTAGGAATGGTAGAGAAAAGAAATAGTCCATGAAAAATAGGTTCGTGGAGTATAACACACGGGAGGGAACTACGAAATAGCGCACAGGTCAAAATTGCTCTTAGGAAGCATATGATACGGTGCCTGGGAAATATCTTATCTCTCGGGGAGTCAAACGGAAGGATATTTCACGTGCACCACAGGTATAAGCTAATTCAAAGGTCGTAGCAATATAGAGAGGCGACGTCTTCCGTTTGCCACAAATACTCGAGATATTGAAGATGAAGATTGTTTCACTGCCATTCCAGTGATAAAAGAATTTGTAAACTGGGATCACGAGAAATTATAATGACGTGGAACGTTGACTTCATCTTTAGCTAATATATATTATAATACATAACGATGATACTCGTCAATGTAAGTATTTATGTAAAGTATAATCATATTTTCACTCACTGCTCCTTAGTATCTTCTACTACTTAGTGTTGTTTGAAAGTTCAGATTTATGGAACCACGAATAACTTTACTTTATTTATTTTAGTACTAAAACATATAAAACTTTCATAACGATCGGATGCAATGACTAATAAACATAATAGATTATAGTCTATCTGACCACTACATTGAAGATTGTGGGTTTAATACAGCGTTTTGCGTGGTCGTAAGTTAGAGATTTCATCTTCTCCTTCAGTTTATTCTTTGCCTCTCATTCTTCATTTCGCCTACTTTTGTGAACACATTTGTGATACACATATCAGGTTACAGTGAGCGACCGAATAAAGAGCTTTCCTAGCCTACTCTTTTCTTCTCCGCGCTACATTCAAAACGGAAAAGGAAGAATAATACGTTTTAGGATTTTTTCTTTTTGATTTTCGTATTAGTAAAATATGTTTCTCATTATGTTACGTATTCCGATACTGATTATGAGCCATACGGACTAGTCTTTTTTATTGTAAGGTATAATCCCCATTCAAATGAATTCAGGCAAAAGATTATATCAGTTGTGATACCGCAATTCTTACAATAAATACAGCTAAACACTGACGCAGTTAATAAAAAGAAACATGAAGCGTTAAACATTTTGTTAAACATACAAGAGGCTAATATCAAATATGATATGAATTTTCCAAAAACGTGTAGTTAGAAATTAAATTCGCTTAATAAACTGTACCTAATCGGCATCCTAGATACGTCTTTCTACTGCAGCAATCCAGAACAGCTGGAATGTGTGAGATTTAATAGACTATTAATTAGTACGTTGTTCATATTGTTCATCTTTTTATTGAATTGCTCATGATTGGATTCCAATGCGCTTCCCTACAACTGAGAATGAGTTGGAACGCGGCCAGAACTCGATGAATACGGTTTTGGTATAAATTAATTTTCCTTGTTTAATTCTGGAGTTATCGCTGAGTTGCGAAATTTGAATGCAATCTGGATGACGAGTTCTTTTATGTGAAACAATGAATATATTTTCGATTTCAATAGGTTTTCAGTATTTACAAAATATTTGTAAATATGGCTGTTCGACTAAGCATTGATTCCTGTTATTTGTGCAAATTATTCTGGTATATCTTTTTCTTTTTTTTCTTTTTTTTTTTTTGAATTAAAATTAGTATTAGCGATGTGAAATCCATTTGTCAGCAATTTATAAAAGAAATGAACTATAAATTGAAGTGTTTTTATTTGTAACGGCTTTTTTGTGTAGATGAGAATTCCATCTCTGTATTTTCATATTGATTTTTTTTTTTGATTGGTCACCTAATTATTACCGCACTGTCTCCAACAATGTCTCTGTCCAGCTCTGTAAATATGTTCATTCTTCTTACGACGTTATCCTTCAGTGTCTGCTGCAGCACCAACATATGCTGCTATTTCCCTTTTCCACAACTAGGAGGCCCACGCGTGGTGTACTATAACCTGTCCTAATGTAGTTCAGTTTAAAGGAATGCAGGCTTTCACGACCTTAGTCAATATGTGGTAAAATTTCTGGGTTATTGAGCCGTGGTCCAGATGAAGACACTGAAGAAGTCTGTGAAGAAGAACGCTTCATCTGAACCACGGCTCAAGAGCCCAGAAATTTTACCCTATATATAGTTCAGTTCGTTTGTCCTGTTTTATTATGTATCATAATTCGATTCGTTTCATTCTTCTGGCGATTCTTTTTTCCTTCCTCACTTTCCAACAGTTATCATTCTTTATGTACCATTCTTTGCCTAGTCTTCTCATCGATGTATCGATACATAATCTTAAAACCCGCGCCTTTGTTTTCACCAATTCTTCCTTTTTGGTTTGATCACTTATCCCTTCTTTCTTCAATCGCCTTAAATATCCTGCTCTTTTTTCACCTTGCTCTTAATATCGCCATAAAACATCCTCCTGCATTCATGCAATCACCTGCTCTCGCGTGCTGACATGAGTTTCAGAACGCATCCAAAGTGGTAGGTAGAGGGAAATGAAGCTTCTCCCCCGTACTTCTGAAGCGAACCAACGATATAACAGGCCGTCTAACTGGCAGAGTAAGAAGGGTAACTTGGTGGATCGCTCCAAGCGAGAAGTGAACGCGCGTCGTCGAGGAAGCCCCTTAGCATCGGAGGAGTCGTTGATAGTCATAAGAGGCGTTAGCACTTGAGTGGAGGCGATGGCCTCAGGTGACGAGGAGCTACGTCACTTGAGGTGGCGGTCCAAACGAAGCAGCGGAGGCGACCCGGGGACTCTTACTCATTTACATACTTCACGAAATGTATGATGTACCGCGAGAATATATATTACAAATTAACGATTTTCTCTCTTAATCAGTTCCATAAAATGATTCTAACTTTTATATTTGTATTTTATCGACGAAAACTAATAATTTTAGTAATTCAAATTATTAAACATTATCAATTATTATATAAATAGATCTAGTACCGTAGACTCATCCTCATATGTGTGAGTTCATTAATTAATAAAAGTACTTTAATTTGGTATCAAGTTCAATGTCTAATGATTACAGTATTCATTGTGGGAACATGTCGAAATTGCAGAAATAATTATTTGAACAAGATATTAATTTTTGCTCTTATAAAACTCAATAACGAACATTTTATAACAGAGAATTTACTTTTTAACTTACTGAACTATCCTATTTACCATACAATACCTGACCTTCATATAGTTTATCTGCTGTTTGGAAACTGGAAATCATCAGATCTTTTTACAGCGATATCTTTTATAGTTGTTTATAATTGACGAGAGAAATTCATTAGCCTATTTTGCTATTTCAATTGGAACTGCTTTTGATCATGGATGGGTAAAATAATTACAGAGGACGTGACTCCTTTGCTAAATTCCTGGAATCCTGTTCCGAGGAAAGCGTGATATTATTAAGCGTAATTACATTCTCTCTTGTCTGCTACCATTATCATTCTGGCATTTAGTGAATGTCAGCATTGGTATTCTGCTATATTCTATCAAAATCAACACCCTTCTCTCCATGTACATAGATGAGAAAACGCGAGAACAAATGTGCCCTTATAAAGCGCGGTATGACGCCTATTAATATGCAGATGTGGGTTAAGTCACACAGTTTTAAGATTCAGTCCCCCGTTCTTGAAGACAAGTGTTGTCGACAAAGGAAAGAAGCAAGTTCGTGATGGAAGGGACTGATGCGCGCGCGCAAAAGGCTGCTGGGTGATGCTAGTCACTAAGTGCTTTCACGCTTTGAGTGCGGGCGGCATCGGCTGCAGGTGCTCAGCGACGGCTCCGCGATGTACGGCGCCCAAGAGGCGATCGGGGAAGGGTCGGTCGGAGAGATATACTCTCGGCGCGTACCACCGAGGGTTTCGATGGAGATGGGTACTCAGCGACGGCTCACTGCCTTCCTATGGCACTGCAGGTGGAGGCGGCGCGACGGGGTGGTCGCTGTGCGGAAAGGCACTTGGCGCGTGCGCCGGACGCACGTCTGCGCACGTCCATCGCGGCAGGCGCGGCCGCGCGTGGCCTATTACAGCAATGGCGCTCCATCCTGCCAACACGACTCGTCGCGCCAGCACGGACATTACTGCCGCTTCCTTACAGCTCGGCCGTCGGTCACCGACCTCACCTCCGACCGACCGAGGGGAACAGATTGTTAACTCAGTCGCATCTCATGTGTCGTGATTGGAATGCAGATTCACGAGTCGATCGCATATGCCAATAAACATAAACCTAGTATCCTGACTTCATTCATGTCAATAAGTAAATCAAGTTGTTTTCTCGTATACCTAACAGAGCTTTTGAGTCTTACCGCGTGAACTCCAAATCGAAATAGCTGTTGTGGCTGAGATGGAGAATTTAACAAAATAAATTTGAGCCTTAAGAATGTATTGTTTCTGTGAAAGCTACTAGAAGTATTTTTATTTGTATTTTTTTTCTTAGGAAAAGTATTACTATAAGCATTTTTCTTAGGAAAAGTGTTATTCCACTTCACAAAAGTGACCAATTTTCAAGTTATCATTTCTCAAGATATCGCACTCATACCTGATACCAAAATGGTAATTTCAGTGATAGTTGGATGTTTCTCGTGTAGGTGCGATATCATATAAATTATTTTATCTGTTTATGTGACAGTTTTGAGACGCGAAGTGTATGTAAAATATGTATAAGCACAGTGAAGTAGCGGATTTTGGATTCTGGTGATCGAATTAATCGAATTTCGAACGATTACTATACTGAAATCAAAAAAAGACAAAAGTTAAACTCTAATACTCACGGTCCTCGTGGTTACGTTGATTGTGGCATAGGTAGTCTTTAAGCCGGAGGTTGTAGATTTGAATCTCAGGTGAGGAACAGCCGATTTCATCGTGTATTATCCCCGTGTAAGAGAATGAGAAATCAAAGGATGCACTTGAGGATCAATATCACTCTCATGATTCCTCGATATAAAAATATAAACATCTCAAAACTGCGTTTGGAGATACCCAGTACCACTTGGAAATGTTTCTAGTAGTATCCTCAGAATACTACTACTACTAATAATAATAATACTATTCCAAGAATTAATGACATTTTGTAACGGAGCTAGTGATTGCACGTTTCAGACGTTTTCTGGCCCTTAAGCAGAAATTGATGTCGGGAGAGAGGAGGAAAAATTCTCGCCCAAAATTTGTTAGCTGGAAAGTTACTGGTACTTAAAATATTTTGGATTTCATGTTAATTTGTTAACATAGTATATTAACTATGCAACTTTTTATGCAAAAGAACTACTTTCATTACAATTTATTATAAATTTTGGGTGGGGCTCGGGCCGCTCGCTCTACCCCTTCCACCCCCTTTGGCTTCATGAACGTTTTCAAAACGACATCATGAAATGGAACGAACTGATATATACGAATTGGAATCTGATGTATTCGTCGAATGAAGGATAGTACGCTCAATATCCATTCACCGCACATTTGAATATGTGGTTGACTTCGATCAACCCACTAATAATCAGTTGCAATGTGGAGTAGTGGTAACGGCTCCATTTTTTCGAATGTCATTTCGAATACTCTATTGCATTACTATTTAACGAATTACTAATTGGGTCCGAAAGGTATGTAAATGTGAGATATGTTAATATGCTGGAGAGAAGGATAATGATGTCGAGCATTGCTTGTTATCTAATTGTTACGCTTTTTGAAGGCAAACTAATAATACTTATTGCTTTGAGAAAATATCCTTGAATTCAATTATTTATGTTGTTTATCTCCGAAGATTTGTTTGAGTAAGTTATGGTGAATTATTTATATTAGGAAAGGATGTAACCTATTTCACAATTGCCTCTATCCCACCGCTTCTTTTTTTTTTTGCTACTGATTTCTTTTCATGCTGACTTTTTAAACATACCAGATCGTTATTTGGGTTTGAAGAATCCTATGTTCGGTCTTTCTCTTGTAGTTTCTTTAATTTAGAACTTTGCTGGGATTTGACGCTGTTCCACCGTCCGGCGAATGCACGCGAACTGATAATTCCGCGTGAGCGGAGACGCTAGAGAACACGGAGGTCCTGGAGAAACAGGCGCAGGAAGTGTACAATTTGTGAGATCCACCTTTAGAACTATGTCTTGGATTTATATTCCCCAAAATTATTTTGGTACAGGTTCTGAAATACCAATTACTTTCACTGAGAAAAGTAAAGTTGGAAAGTACAAGTGAGTTAGAATTGATGGGGGTAGTATTTCACATTCACTGACCTAGATTTTGCCTGAAATTTGTGAGAATGTTGTTCCAGCTAATTTCAATTTAATTGTTTTAGAATAATTACCGTATCATATTTTAAAAATTGTGACTTACATTATTTAACATTACAATTGTATGGAACTTACATACTTCCTCTTTACGTTTCGCCAAAAGTAATTTTAAAAAGTTCACAACTCGTTCAGTGGCAAGAAACTCCTTTCTTTACCGTGATTAAAGGTTTTTCCATGGTCCTTACCATTATAGAAATCACCTACAGCATTCACTTATACCTGTCTCTTATNTGCTACCGAACATTAGCCATAATAAAGTACTTTTAACATTGACTTTATTAGTTCACTTAATTAATGTTTGCATTGTTATGATCATTAAAGTTATTAATGTCTACTCATATTTTATAATTATGATAATGTTACTCGTTAATGAAACGCACAATCTATGATTTATTTCTGCAGAAAAGTTGTACAAATAATACCACGTTAATATTATTTGAAACTAGAGAGGCGAGGAGAATTTAAAATGTATGATGTAACGATGCAAAACCATTTGCAGAAAGAAACATCTGGCCTTGAGCTGCTTTCGAGAACTTTATACCGTTCCATGAATGGATTTCGCTTTCACATCGTGTTGCGAACTAGAGAGGAGCTATCTGCGGGAACTCCAGTTACGTGTGGAAGTTGAGCGTTGTTGTTTTTGATGAAGACTCCAACTCGGAGCATATCATTAATTACTTTTCCTGGAATATGTTTTCTGGATTAATTTGCATGAGAGTGGATATTCATTACACCGCTGTTTGGTAGTAGTTGCTCACTTTACAAGAAATAATTAAAGGATATAATGTGACTTACAGATTATAGCTCGTAAAAGGTTCTTTTTAAGCGACTGAAAGTGTATGTCTTTTAGAAAAAAATTTTTATTAAATGTTTCTTAGAACTTTTCTCGTTTGTATGTTCTGGGATTGATTGTTCCATAAAAACTACTTATTTCTATTGCCTGAATTATTTTGGTTGATACACATATATGAATCAAAGTCTTGGTTCAGATTCCGTTTCAGGGGAATTGGATTGAGTGAGAGTCCTGGGAGAAAATCATCCGTGTTCTATCGAAATACTTTTTATGTTTACGTTGGATAAATTTGTTGGAATATAATAAGTTTGTAAGAATAATATCTTCTAAATTAGAATTCATATAATATTTCTCTGCATCGTCTTGAAATTTAAGTAGTGTTCTCTGTGAAACGATGTTTTGATTTATGTACGATAATGAAGGATCGACTTTAGTGCCCCGAACATGAATCTTGCGAACATTTAATTTCAAATCTTGAAAATATTTTTGGACGCGTCACCTTTTCCGAAACCCGAGTTGGAGAAGATACACGCGATGTGTCAAGGCGGCTCCACACATTCGTTATTCGGCGAACCCCGAGCAACCGCTCGCCGAATAGCAACTAGAGTGGGTGGGTTGATCTCTATTCGTCACATCACGAATACCGGAGCTCGCCCTTTCCCGCAGCGTGTCGGTCTTTGAAGACACATCAAAGGAAGTCGAATATTTGCGAATATTCGCGAGTGATCTGTTCATAGTATAGAAGCACAAATGTGTGCTTCTATACTATGTATAGCGAATATACGAGTAGCCTATTATGGTTTCAATTTATTTCGAGTAAGTAATCGCCGAAAACACAAATTATTTGTAATTTTTCTCCTCATCGTACAAAGTAATAAGTGTTTTAGAAGTGATAAAATAGAGAAATTTGAAGTAATAAAGTAGTGATGATTTGAAGTAATAAAGTAGTAACATTATTTATTATCCCCAACGTGATCGTAGGCAGTTTACAACTGCTTTTTGACTATAAAGTTTATTTGACGAGTGATTTAAACCACAAACATTTTTATTCACTTTATTTTACTTTTTTATTAAGCGTCCTTAAGATTCACATTATTGAACGTGTATTGGCATTATTAGCATTATACTAACTATAATGATTATAAGGATCTTAAATTCGAGAATACCGATTACTATAGGTAAATCCATACGGAATAAAAACGAGCTTATTAATGATTTAATTTCATTGATTGGATTAAGATTAGATAAGACACATTTACTTCACTTAACATATCACAAGACGCAACTACGTAAGCAGCAGAATGTGTGATTACTTCAGATTCTCTCTCCATAACCTCTAATCGCTAACACGAATATTCGTCGTTCCCAGAGCGAGCACATGCTCGGCAAATTGCTTAAGTCTGGATCAGTGTACTCGTCAATAGGCGAATATTCGGGAAGTATCTCAAGCAAGTCGCTATTGCTCCGGATTCGCTGTGCGGTTGCTGGAGGTTCGCCGAATAACGAATGTGTGGAGTCGCCTTCACGCAGCAATCGGAAGAGGCGCGTAGCCTGAAGGGTTCTCTACTCCAATATTCCAGTTTTCAAGCGACCTAAATCTTTACAATTTAAATTCACACATACCAAAATTCGAGGTTTAAAATTTTGCCAAATTATATTCGTCTTTTAAATATTTGTTTCACATTTACAGAGTCTTTCTATTATCATTTCGCATAGAACGAGACCTTCTGAAAAATTTAAAGGAAACCCATAGAATGGATGTTCTCTGTCATTTTACTTTTTACAAATAATTTATTGTGTTAAGACAAATTATTTTAAGTACTACCCGGGCTAATATTTCAACAACTGAAGTTTTCCTCTGGGCTTAAGACATGCGCAGTTGTAGCAAATGTCCTGCTTCTTCAAGCTCAACTTCTCAACTTTTTTCGAGTTAAAACAAATCTTTCTCTTTTGCTATTTAGAAAACGTTATCGCAACTTTCTGTCAAAATATGTATATTTTGCGTGATTGCTCTGTGAGTTGGTAATAATGTTATAACCTGCGCTGAGATTAACCGAGGAAACTTCATTTTTTAAATATCAGTATTAGGGACGTCTAAATGTCGTGTGTGAGTGAAAATCGTGTTGTCGAAACATATTAGCTCGTACTTATACAATTTTGTTTTCTTTTCTTCTTGGAACCAGGAACATTTACTTATCTCACGTCTTCCGTTTTTAGATTTTTTTGTAGTACGGGATGGTATGATGAAAGATTTTTTTTTTTTTTTTGAACTAAGGTTACCAATACGATAGAACATGAAGTCGAAGTGTTCTCGAAGCAGAATGCTCATATGAACTCAAACGACCGCTTTCAGACATAGTCTTGTAGAAAGTGATCTCTGTATCGAAGTTGGAGAAATCTAAACAAACAGCCTGAGGCTTGTCGTACGTCTCACGGCAGTATGTACTACAACAAGGATCTTGGCTCCAATGTACTGCATCAAATTGTCGAGTTTTAAGTCGTGTTTATTTCATAAGTGAATGTTTTTATATCTTCAAAAAAGAAATATTTAAGTAAGATTTAGACTGAAGACTAAAAATTATAAGAATCAGTGAGTTCGTATGTAAAAAAAAGTAGAGTAGGATAAACCTTTAAATGTAAACAGACCTGAATTATAATATAAATTTTAATATAAATATATTGTCAAAAAAGCAGTACAATCTGCGTATGACCACGTGGAGGACAGTAAACTAATTTACTCTCCGGAAGCAAGCAAGGATCAATTCCGATCCCATCAATTCCGATCAAGGACCCTAAGGCAGAGGCGGATTCAAAAATTTCAGCAAATATTCCTAGACAAGATGAAAAGTTTGCTACGAGTTATAATACTAAAAGAATGTCAATATGTTTGTAATTTAACGCAAAAAAATTTACATGTACAAATTATTATTGAACAATAGATTACTCTGAGTATAGTGTTTAAAAATTATAAGAATTGAAATGACACTAAATTCACGATGTATTGTTACAATAAACACGCCCCTAGATAAAGTCTAGAGAACCTGTATAAGAAATCTGCCTCTATCCGAAGGAAAAACGGAGAAAAACCCGGGCCAGGATGGGGCTACAGAATTCATGAACACAACCGTGCCAAAGTTGAGTACACATAAAACTAAATTAATATGAATCATAAGACACAACAATCATGCAAGAAAATATTTTTTTTTAAACTGATATAAGTTATTTAAAAAGTACTACAGCAATGGCGTGATAAAGTACAAGACGGATTTAACTTTTATTAAAATCAATAAATTCTTTTACATGGTAGAAGCACTGATGCTGGAGGTAATTTTTTACCGCGGATTTGAAGAGATTCAATTTCATAATATGATTTATATTCTTGGGAAGGGAATTATACAGAACGATTCCCGAATGATATGGTCCTTTTTGGCAAAGAGTGGTTGACACTCTAGGGCGATGAATATTATTCCTATTGCGAGTATTGTGTTCGTGAACGAGACTGTTTCGCATGAAGGAAAGGTGGCACTTCAGTAATTCGGTCTTAACAAACACGACCGTTTCATAAATATAAATGCAGGAAAGTGTTAAGATATTTAATTCCTTGAATAAAAGTTTACAAGAATTGCTTTATACTTTTTAATATTTTCTATAAAATAAGGTATGAACCCGTAAGTGCTTGGTAAAAATTACTGTTTTGAGATTTTTTTTATCTGTGTGGTCGTAAGTGTTGGAAACAATGTGGATAGAATAATGTCGATGATCTTGCCGTTTCATATTGCATGTTTTATGTTTGTGTTTTGGTAATTTTATTAGCTATGCTTCTATGGATATATGTGACTACTCATGGTGAGTCTGTTTATAGAATGGGTAAAGATGAAAATATTTGTTTTACTCATAATAAACATGTGTGATTACGGTTTTGGAAATGTTATTCGTCTTAATAACAACTGGTGCTTATTCATCTAACGAGATTAGGTTATTGTGTGAATCAATTCCCGATAGGTTTGAGAGCTTCCCGAATCAATAAGACCAATCTTCGGCCTCTTCGGACGCTCTAACTCAGGACGTATTGCTGAATCGACGGAATCTGCGCTGTGTAGCGACGGTGTGGCTGCAAGTGAGGGGTTCTTTTGCATATGATTTGGCGAGGCTCCAGCTGGCGCTCGGAACTCTGCAGTCTTCTGATTGGTTGTTGTGTGTGGATGTGAAAACGTCCGATCTGGCTTCGGGAGCTAGACGCGCGCGGCTTCTCATTTGTCCTAGCTATGACGCGATGGTCGCTTCTGGGCGTCTGCTTTCCTTCCGTTTCCGAGCGTTTCCTTGAAGAAGCATTGCTGCTGCGACGGTTGCTGCGCGCACGGGCAGAGGGGAAAGGGAGCGCTTTACAGCACGTGCAGGCCTATGCTGTTTCTCTTTCCACCAGGACAATTTAAATAGTAGAATTATTTTATTTTTAGTGCAGGAGTGGAAAGGATATTTTTTAATATATTACAGTGTTACATATTTACATGGAAGAAATATCTACGACAAATATTTTTAAAAAGAAACAGAAATATAAAGAAGCAGGAAATCTCCACTTGGTTCCTGCGTTACCAGGGATTCATAGTAACCATTGGATTTTTAGGACTATTTATTTTCCTTTATTATTTTGTTTTTATCGTTCTCTAATCGAATAGTCCTCATCTTTTCTTGTCGGTTTTAAAATAGCTTTTCTTGTCCTATTGAGTTCTTGATTTTATTGATACTAACGTAATCATTTGAACCGTCCCTGATCAATATTATCTTTCTTCGACTACTTACTCTTACACAGGTTGTGCGTAAATATTTGAGAGGGAACCCAAACTATAAACCGTTATTGATAATTAAATTATAAAGTGGATTATACAACAATGACACATTTGGTGAATTTAATATCTAAATTTTAATGTTTCTGTGTAATGAATGCCCAGGGCTGTAAGTTAGTTGTTGATAAAATACGGCGTACTTACCCTTTTTGAAACCGAGGAGGTTAAATAAATAGATCAGTGATTTATTATATCTTAGATATAATGGGTCAAACTTATACCTATAGAGGAATTTGGAATACAGTACTTATTGTCGAAGAATTGTTGACCAACTAAATCTTCGTTCGTGTAATAATTTCCCTCACAAAAGGTTTCCCTGTCAACTTAACGATAAGTGATGACTGCGAACGCCTTGTTTTATAAGTTCTTTTAATCTCAAGTTATGATCTATATTGAACGCCTTGTTTTAAGTTCTTTGATCTCAAGATCTCCGGATGATCTATATTGATATACTCTCTTACGTATGAAAAAGAAAATTTGATCTGTATCTATACACTTGTCCCTTTCATATTATTTATCTTTTAGCAAGTTAACATTACCGTATGTTTAAAGCGTCCCTCGTGTTTGTATAATAGGGTCAGTTTATTCCGTTTTCTGCAGCGGGTGGTTTTGAAACGCGCTTTTCTCATGTTTGCAGACCGCCTCTTTTCCATCGCAAAAGTGCACAGTGTCCGAGGGAGAATTCAATCTCCTAAGGCCGTATTTTTCAATAAAGGAAACGTAGATGAGATGAAGCCTCCCCGCAGTCGGGGACGGGGACATTTGGTCTCGTCGCTGCTGAGAGGACGGCTCCAAGGATGTTGAGTACGGTTCCCGCTCTCACTGTTAGCCAAATATTCGCTCTCCCGGGAGATCCTTTCGGCGTGTCCTTTCGGCGCGCCGACCCACCCTTTCGCTCGCTAGTCCTGGCTGGTCATGCCGCGAGGAGGAAGATAAAGGTCGGTGTGTCGGAAAGGGCATCATTCCATTCCAGAAGAACTGGATGCGACGTCGCTTGTTGAGAAGTGACTAGTGAAAGAGTTTGGGAAGCGAAACGACGCTCATTTTACAGAAAACAATTTCATATCCCGCGAACTCTCCAAATCGTTAAGATGATTACAGTTTATTTAGCTTTTTTCGATTTATTTTGTGCATCGGAGTAGGAAAATCGTGTAATGTTACTGCACTACGTAGGACTTTTCTGAGAAATCTATTAGTAAGTAATTTAAAATACTTTTTGTTTCATTACATCCATTTCGCTTCAATAATATTCTTACAGAACTGACAAGGAATTACTCGTATGACGATACTTAAAACCCTGTTGCGATACTGAAAATCGTTAACCCTGTTACGGTGAACTTAATTTTTAACTATGAAAAGAAATTCAACTAGAAGTAAGTCACTTAGATTGAGCGCAACTTTATTACAATTAGCTTTAACATGTACAATAGTTTCTTTAATTCATAGCTAAAACAAACCCATAAATACGAAATATATTCGTTCCTGGTTCATCTAGATCATTTACGTATTTGGTTCGTATTGATTACGTACGTATTTGGTTTGAAAAATAATGTATTTTGTTCTACATTTGCTTGCTTTTTATTCTTTCCATTAATCATGGATGGAGATGCCGTAAGTATTCAACATATGCAACCTCATTGTCATATAAAAATAATAACAACTGTACGTTCATAAGCGACTAGTATATTTTAACTCACCCATGTTCGGAATATGTATGTTCCTCGTCTTCGGGGTAATGAGAACACAGATAATGTGAGTATACGTTACTTAACAATCATGCACGATATGCTAAGTCTCGTTCATATTTTGTGTTAATAAAATGGGTTATTACTGTGACCGAACATTTCCCTTTCACTTTTTGGAAAATATATTACATACTCGGTTTGCAACGTACAATGTGATCAGTATTTATGTATATCCAGTTTCTTTAACATCAATATTCTATCATGCCATCTTGAAATTTTCGTTTTCATTGGTTCAATAAATTGTAGGCTGCGTATTTGGTATATGGTTTGGTATATGATTGGTACATAGTTCAATAAATTAAAAAAATAGTGTCACCAATTTTTAATTATTAAGCGAAATTTAATATTAATCGAAAGCTTCGCAGTTGACCTAGTTTATTGATTTCGGAAGTGAGAAGAGGTATGGGTTCCAAACCTTCTGTAAACCCATGACTTGCAGTATCAAATCTTTAGAGCTAAGCCTTGAAATTAAAACTGTTCTATTGACCCTCGTAACAAACCTGGTCATTTTCTGGTCTCCTCGTGTAGACGTCGATCTCTCAACCGGTCTCAACACGTCGCTTAATATCTCGACCTTTCAACCCTTGGTGTCCACGTCGGCAGTATAGGATGTCCGCTGTGGAAGCCCTCTCTAGAAAATTTCAGAAATGTCTATTCATCAGAAATGCCTCTATAATATAGGACGTGACTAATGTTGATTGTTAACTACCTGAACTTGTCTTTATCATATGTGTGTAATTTTGATGAGTAGATCGTGTTCACCTCTATTTCAAATCCCTAATTTCAAATTTCTAATCCCATTTCAGATGATTTGCATTTGAAAATGTGTTGATCTCAAATCATTTCGTAACGACGGGGAGTTCTCTTAACCGAACCATATAAATTAAAGATGTTAATGAATCATCCTATATCATGCAGCAGTGCAATGAAACCTCAGGTGAATATTTGTAAGAGTTCTCTGAATATTGTATCATCAAAAGTGTCTGCAGAGAGGAAAGCAGGCCACTGAATATTCCAATCATTTATCTTCTTCAACTACGAAATACGACTCGGAAACTCCGCGGTCGTCGCCTGCATCCGTGTCGCGAACCTTCTCGACCCTTAAAAGTAGCTTTACCCTCCTTATCTCTTGAATCTATTCCGTCTTTCCACTACTCTCACTCCTTTTAGTTCACCTCTTCTGTCTGGTCACATTGGCCTCTGACGAGGTAGTCTGCCATTGCTCTTACATCTTCTCGTGCTCGGTCTGCTCTCTCTCTCTCCTTTCATTTCTAACTCTAATTAAACTTGCGTCATCCTTTAATTTCTGTTCTCTTTCCAACTAAAACCATCACTAGCAAATCTGTATTTACTTTTCGATTATTCATGAAATACTTAATTATTCCTATAATGTGAACTTAACCATGAAGCGGCAATTGAACGTGCTACTTAAGAAAATATTTTTCAGAAAAGTAATCGGAGTTCAGTTCATTCTACAATCTTGATGAATTAGTGTTTTTTCCATATCTTCTTGATCTTTTTTCATCCGCTTCTGCTTTTCAGTGTCCCTCCACGCAACTAAAAGGCAGAGCTTGCCAGATTTCGTATCCCCTTACAGGTCAGGTTCTTGTTGTATCTTTCGTATACCCGTTCGCTTTCAGTCACCTTCACCCTCTAACGCCTCTTACATTACCTTGTCTGCACTCTTTATCAGGGTGGGAACTATTGTTTTATTGACGGATGCTCTAGTGATGCGACGCATGAATTGTATAACAGTAAAACAATGTATTTTGTTGTGAATAAAAAGAACAATCTTTGTTAAGAGTATCATTACTCATTGATTTACAGAACCTACTTTTATAATACTCCATTATTGATTTCGAGAAGTAGCCAAATTTCATTTGAATGTGTTGTAGAGAACACATTTTCTCTTTGTATTTCTTCAGCTCTTCGTGGAATAGTTTCTTGTAAGACATACAATTCTTTTCCCGTTTGTTTGTTTTTTCTGGAGTGGGGTCATGCCCCTCGTCTTCTCCATTCGGTCTTGCTTCACCTTAACGCAAACCACCCGCGCCCGGCGCCACCCACGCTGCTTCACCCGCACCAGCTGCTGGAGGAAGGGTGGAGGGATCGATATTGGTGCCGCACAGCAGCAGCGGCGGCGGCGGCGGCGGCGGCGGCGGCGGCGGCGGCGGTACGAGCAGCTGTTCGGGACGGGGTGCGCATCGGACGAGCACTGCGTCCATCCATCCTCTCAGGCATTCGTGTCACTGCCAATTTTCACTCAAGCATTTTCTCGGAGATGCAAGTTGTTAATTTTATTTTTATCACTTATGGCATGTTTGTTCGCGTTTAGCATTTTTAATTCGCTTTATCTAACTTTCGTATTCTCTTTTCCCTTTAGCTGGTATTTTGTTACAAAAATACACATTTGCGCAAAGAGAAACTAAATTAAATTCTATAAAGAAGAATAAATTACAGAACGCTCCAGCTTACTATGGTCCTGTAGATATATCATATGCACAGATTGATCAGCGAATTAATAAAGAAATATTTCACGTCCTCTCAATTCTGTAGAAGAATGCGGGATGTTATTTGGATTTATTTAGGCAAGAGACAACGCCTTGAAATAAACAAAAATTTTAAACTCGAGTTAAGCTACTCGAAATAATAAAATCTATGTAACGAATTCTAATAATAATTAAATTGCGTTGAAAAAGTAGATTCTAGCGTCTATTGTGCTATTGTGGACATACATGAAAAATAAAGGCTGGGAAAAAGAAGATAAAGTGAACGCTTGCGCGAGAAACAGGAACCACTAATTAATTAATTACTAACGAATAAAGGAACTATGGAGAAAGGTCGCAAATTAAGGTGTGAAATCTTTTGATTTGATGATCGTTGTCGATTTTTTTACAAGAAGCATGCCAAAAATATTAAGAAAAATGTTAACAGCTGATACACTTGGTGTTTTGAAACTACATTCGAAGAATATTTTGAGATATCAAGGAAGTTATAATTTTCA
This sequence comes from Laupala kohalensis, assembly GCA_002313205.1. NCBI lineage: Eukaryota > Metazoa > Arthropoda > Insecta > Orthoptera > Trigonidiidae > Laupala > Laupala kohalensis. The sequence goes on from NNCF01126936.1 coordinate 274,690, forward strand.
TTTCTTTCAAAAACACATTTTAACTTTTAATGCGACTTAAATGACAAATTATTTTTGAACAAACAATTATAGATTTTCATAAGTAAATATCTGAGAATCCCATAATTAAAATCATATATGTCTAGAATCCTTGTCTCCAGACTCTTAAGAGATTACTCCTTTTTGGGACAAAAAAATTGTCATCACGTTTCGTATAAACCACTGAAGGATGCACACTTGATGAGGTACTTAGTCTTCTTAACAGCTACCAACTTCTGATGAGTGAAGTCATGGAGGATTGGATTCGGCGGTACCGAGGGAAGCGAATGGACATGTGGCATTTAAGATAATATTCAAATGTATCCCAGCACTTCGCTTGTGGTGTCAAGTGATGTATACTTTTCGCATGGTTGCTGCTCCGCCGTTAGATGTTGTGGAAGCAATGGCGGAGCGCGATGCGGGCACCTTGCCAGCCAGGTCTCGTTTATTCCTGTTCTTGCTTTGCTCACAGAGGCCGAACCTCGATCGTTCTAATGGCGGCGACCTCCGTGCCAAAGTGCACGAGATATAGATCCCGATCGACCGGTCGAAGTCGTAATGCTGCCTAATGGCGACAGCTCCCCATGCAAGAGCGGCAAAGAATGTCTGCTATTGCGAATTTTCTCGGTTGATGGGTGTCCTACGGGACATTTGAAGGGAGTTAGTGGTGGAATGCTCTCATTTCCGTGGAACAGATTCTTTCTGCTTTTTCTGCTCTCTGCTCTCTAAATATCAATTTAATGTAAAGCAAGATCTCGTCTACTTGGGAGATATCTACTTTGGGCATGTGTTAAAATTAATTGGACGGGCACTATTTAAACGTATCACATCCTCATATCGCTCGGGACGCTAGTAAATAATGTCTACTAGCAATTACTTTGACATTGATATATTTCAAAAATTCACTACATAATAATTACATTTGTCTCGGGGTTCCTATATTTGTCCGTCTCCGATCCATTTCGACCCTCCATCCGTCTGTGGGCAGAGATTCTGACAATTCTTACAAATATTACAACCTAATATTTTGTGTCTGGTCACGTATCATCGTAATTGACAAACGAATCTTGATGTTTGGATAGAAGAGTGATAGCTCCAACCAAGTAATGATTATGTGACATGATCATACGGTCAGCTTAGAGAATAAACGTCTGATTTCGTTGACGTTCGATGAGTTTTTAAAAGTTCGGTAATGTATAACTGGAAGTGATGAAAATGGAAATAGAACAATTCATCTTTTATGTCTGAGAAGTACTGGTCATGGAGTACTAACGATCTCTGGGATTCAGCAATCAATCTTACTATCGGATTTTTTATTATAGACCCCTCACTTTGAACTGCTGTAGAATGCACAAAAAATCATGGAAAAAGATAATTAACACCATAAAATGTGTCATGTTCTTGTGCATACACTTCAATTTAAAAAATAGTTCTGAGAATGAATAATACTTTTAATATAGGAGAAATGTTAAAAAAAACGCGAAATATTCACAGCTTTTCCCGATACGTCGACTTTACTAATATTTATACACTAAACTAAAAGTGTCAAAAATAATTCTTATTCAGCGAATAATTACTATTATGTTTGTGACAACATTAAAAAATTTCAAGTTTCTACATGCAAAATATAACGAGTTATTAACATTTTTCGAAATTACTAAAAACCGTTTTTAGCCATTCGTTTTTTTTTTAACCATTTCTGTTATTTTAAAAGTATTATTCATTCTGAGAACTATTTTTTAATTTTAAATGCATGCACAAGAACATGACAAATTTTATGTTCATTATTTTTTTTCATGATGTTTTGTGCCTTCTACAGCAGTTCAAAGTGGTGGGTCTATAATAAAAAATTCTATTGTAGTGTATGGAAATGAGTGTGCACTTGGTTATCACTCATTGTTATCTTAGCAATGCCAGTAAATCAAATGTACAATACCAATAATGTGGTGTGTAGTAACAATTTTGGTAGGGGAGAACCATTTCTTTTTGGAAATTTGTGCCCCTTTCAAATTTTTCTAAACAATTCAAGTAGAGAACAAATTATGGAAAACTCAGAAAAGTATTGAAAATAGCTGAGCTCCGCGTCTCAGAGGTTATCATAGGAATTCACTGTGTACGGAATTTCACGATTTCTACGACGACGCAGCCCAATTGCTGTAGTGGCCAGCATCCCTTTGAGGGAGCACATGTACTCTGTGAGGAGAGGGCAGTTGGGACCTAGGAGCTGATATCCTCTAGTGTCTAGTTAGCACTCAGCCCTATGCCACTGAGAACTCACAACCCCTGGTGTGCTATGAACATGTGATAAACATAATCGTAGTTGCACTGATATGGAAGGGCTGTCAATCTCCGTCTAACTTTTTGACGATTCAGCTGTTGAGAAATTTTTATCGGGTAATATTACAGAAAAAGAAAACGTGTGTCATTGTTGCCCACCATGGGGCGCACTGGGAACGTACGAAAGAAGCTCGCACGAAATTGTTAAGGTTCAGATTTCTCCGTCTCAACATTTAGTAGTATCACTTTTGTAGGATTATTGCTTGTAAAATAGTCAATTTATATCCAAGAAAATAATTATAACTGATTTTGTAAAGTGATAAGTAATTGTCCGTAAAATATAGATTTGGTTAGATATAAAGAACAAGTATTGATTCACATTAGAATAATTTTAAAATTATATGAGATAGTTTTTTTGTAGTCTTTTCTTTTTGTTAAGAATGTAAGTAATTTAAACGAAAGTACAAGTAGCCAATTTTCATTCGCCGGAAGTTGAACCATCGCTATATTCTGACCTTCTGCATATATGCTAAAATACAGATTCGCAATGCGCGCAACACCGGTAGAAGGTGAGACTTGATGTTAATTAAGATTCATTTATGTTGTCTGATTTTGAAAGGTCGTGTACAACCGCCGATATGTTACGAAATATATTCGTGAATAACAACAACTGCAACAGTACATGATATCCATAATTCATAATTGTCTGATGTTACTCGTGGATAGAATTGATCGAGTTGTTGCTCTTGTATCCCTGTCAAAGAGACTATTTTTCTTTTCTCTCCATTAATCTTCGTGAAAGAACATGTCTCTCGACCATATGAAATTAGAGCTGCTGGTAATTATGACAGTTTCGTAAAGCATATATTAAATAATAGTTCAGAAATTGTACCAGTTGCAAACGACGTATAAGTATTCATCATTTTGTTATTATCGTGAACCTGCATCTTTGGTTGCATAAATATTGTGATTCTTATAAATTTATTATTTCTTAATTGGCGATACATATCTAGTAAAATTAACACAGAATTGGATCTGCGATGTTACTCTTAAACCATGAATTCACAACGAGAGAATAACATCTTAACAGGGGAATAAATTCATAAGCGATTTAAAGAAAGATAATAGTCACAACAAACTTTCTGAGTCTCAGTTTTGCGTATTAATTATCATTATCTGCAACTATAAAATGCGTGGAATATTCATAATAATAATAATTCATGTTATGTTTTCTTGTGAATGCAGGTGATCTTGGAGTACGGCATATATTTTGCTCCCAGGGACAAAAACTTCATATGAAATCGCATAACGCAAAAATCTCGGATTCAAGCGAAACTTAAACAATGTATTCCGGTTGGGAAAATAAACTAAGCTAGGTTATAATAAGAAACAACCTCAGAGTGTGATGTAGGAAACAAAAATACAAAAAAGTTTTATTATATTTAGCTGTTACTGTTTTATTACACGTTGGGACCTATGGCCCCTGCTTCTTCGTAATATCCCTTTTCGTACTGCAGCCAAGAGGCAGTCTAGTACGTCACTGGGGAATTCAACGTCTCCTATAATCAAGATGTAGTCGTCACGTGCATGTCTTAATAGACTTCTATATTTCAGTGCATGCCCGAAATGTGTTTCCCCTTTAATGGATTGGTTTCGTCCATGGGTCATTGGTGACGTGGGGGTGAAAGAGTCGCTCATGGGAGAGAGTGGCAACCAGGCCGAGTGATGTTTACAAATGCATCCGCGACGCGTCTTCGCACTTTGCCATCGTCGCATTCGTGATAGCATTTTGCTGAGAATAACCTGTATGGTAACCCTGCGTTCCAAACGGAGTCCAACAAATGTTGCGCTCTGAATGTTTGGCAGTTCAACCGCTCGATTTAGTCCATGTAACCCTGTCGTCTGCTTTTGTCACCTTTGCCATTTGCTAACTCATCAGAGATCCACTCACCGGCTGAGATCGTTGTTCCATCTATCAATCCTGCAATGCTTCCTCTCTCCAATTCTATCTTCCATTAAAAACAACACAAATATATTGATATGGCGAACGTGAATTGTGGGTGCTGTTCGCTCAATAATAATGAAGAGGGTGATGTCAAACTGAACATGAGTAGACAAATGTTTCAGTTCATTTTTATTTTCACACGAACTAAATATAATAATTCTAATGTTCTTATTTATTACTTTAATTCTAATGTTTTATTTTAGCGACTTTTTATGGCTTTCCATGAAAAAGAATCCATAAAATTATTAATAGACTTTATCAGAACAGATGAATGAATTAAAGAATATTTATGAACAATGTACAAGAACATTCTTTGACGTTACGATGTGAATTATTTGTAATGTTAAGAACCATTTATAGAGAAAGCTAAAATATATCTCATTATTGACTTTATTTCTTAGCTGCACTTTAATATTTACCAAATATTTTTATCAGTCATTCTTTTCCTCCCGATTGGCGACACAAAATTATTTTTAAATGGCTTCTTTACATTTGCCTCGAAACCACCCTACGTTCAACGGTTTCATGTCTGACCGTTTTCCGTTTAGTCATAATACTTATCAAGACAATTTTATTTCTTTAATGTACTATTACATTAATATATTTCTCAAAACGTATCTGAAGATGATGCGGCAACAGACTGGCCGCTAGCCATTGCAACCAACGGTCCCGTGGTTTTATCCTACAAATAAAAAAAATCATTGGTCGTAAATGTATTGCTCTTTTGCTGATCCAAAGTCTGTGCTCTGATAAGTCACTTTCTTCGTGATTGAATTGATTTTCTATCTACAATATGTTTCATATAACAACCAGTTTTGTAATGCTAGGGGATGAGTGTTTCATGCGTTTTCTCGAATCTAAAATTAATTACTTTTACGCACCCTTTCTATTGATTTATAATTTTGGTTGCATTCCAAATCGGCGATCATCAATTCAGTCTGTCCATTTTGGGATAATTATTTAAGAGCAATTTAACGCCTTGTTACTTTCTCGGTTTCCGCCTTGTCACCAACCTTCACCATATGTTACAGCGCTTTAGATTTAGGTACGTCGCTGCGAAGACATGACATGGCTGGTGCAACCACCGCACTCTTCGTGTTAGAGAACGCGACTTGGGAAGCCAGGCGTGTCTCGTTAGGACATCTGCAGTTCTTGAAGTCTTGAGTGGCTTTGTTCTGATCTAGAATTGGGCACGATGATTCACTTGGTTTCGGAATGGATATAGTTGATACATTACTGACACGGATTAAAGAATTCAAACGAAACAATAACATAATGATCACTCAATGGATTGGAATAATGTTTCAATATTACATCAGAAACCCAATTACTTCAAACGCTTTATTTCTGAAATGTTAACGATCACAATTACTATAAACACTTTCAAATTACGAATGGAAACAGACATGTCGTCTATAAATAAAAAAGTTTATGAAAATATGAAATATAAAGATAATGAAAATAATGGGAAAAACACAAAAGAAACTCTTATATCTGAAGAAACGTTTACATATTTGCCTTCCTCAGGCACGTTGATCATAATAGGTAGATTATCTACTTGACTGAGGAAGTTGAATTCTGAAACAGTTTCTTCAAATATGTGAGTTTCTTTTAAGTGTTTTTTTTATTTTCATTAATGTTAAAGCTTTTTTATTTTTTATTTTTGTACTTTAATTATTTATTTTTCTGAATAATTGTTTTTATGTATGCGTAATATATTCGTTTTTATTGTGGTACCGAGAAAAATTTCATTTATTTGTTTATGGATTTCAATCACAGGTCGTTGTGAGTGTTATTAGAGCAGTCTACTTCTAAGGTCATTTAAAATAGTTCAGTGGGTGTTACGTTGTTTGAGAGAACGAACAGAGAATGAGTGTGCGCGTCTCCCTGTTAATAATAATAATAATAATACATTTATTGTCAAAAAAGCAATTACATCTTGAAACTAAGTCTCAATTTGAAATAATTGCGAATGATATTATTGGGAGGAAAACTTTGTAAAAGTGTAAATTTAATTACAAAATCATCCACACTTTTCCGTGGAATTGTCTCCTCATGTGATAGAATGAAAATGAAACTTGTCATTTTTGAAGAACCGAATTTTCGTTACCGAAAAGAAATTTCAGGAATTTATTTTTCAAAACATTCATTTGAAGTGTTAGCTTTGTGCGGTTGGAATTTTCAATACAACATAATTCAAGTATTATGAAGTACAATAACTCCGAAGACCAGAAGCGGTGTGCAAACGAAATTCTCAATCAATGAATGATGAATGTTGAATATGCGACATTTCATTAACAATTCGTTAGGTAATATATTTTATATGTATAGTTTACTTATATGTATAATAATATGTATATAATATTACGTATCATTATATAGTACTTCGTAAATAGTAAAGTATAGTTTAGTACTCTAGTAGTATATAATATATATCTAGTAGCATAGTTTATATTAGTATATTATATAGTAGTTTAGTATATATTAGTGTAGTATATTGCAGGATAGTAGTATTTAGTCCACTATAGTATAGTTTAGTATAGTGTAGTATATTTTACTAGATTATTATGTAGTAGCTCTGTTGAATATTGACTGTACATGAAACCTAGCTTTTAACCTTGTCGTAGAAGATACAAGCCAAAAGATTTTTTCTTCATTATAAATTTAGTATCATCAGCTTCACATATGCCCGAAAATTTATTAGATTTTCACTGTGCTCCTTTTATCTCCGCTCTTAAATATCGTTACATTGTGTTGCTTACAATATGAGCCCTATCTCTTGCGCCACCGTCTTTAGGCTGCATGAAAGGCGGTGGTCATTTAAAAGGCGGGTTAAGGTGAGGACGGCAACACTTTTAAACCTCTTGCATCTAAACCGAGCTCGACTTTTGTCGTCTTTATTACGTAAATAATTACGGTCGTTGTCTAATCTTGTGCTACCCCTCGACATTCATAGACCGACCTTAGGCGCTTATCGTGTCCACACTGCCGTTATTGCTTTCAGGACAAACTCCATTTTCGTTTGCGCGTAAAAAAATGATGAACATAGTATTGTTGAGAACGAAGTTTATTGGCTTTGATTTGTACTTTAACTATTGTCAGTTGTATCGTGTATTTTTTAGTTATTATAAAAATTGGTCCGTTACGTCGAAAATTCTTATAATATACTCATGGTCTCTACGTCTCTAATCTAACATCTCTAATGATGTACTCCTAGTCTCTTCGTACTTTTCGTGTAAGATGATCCTGAATATTATTAGCCTGAGAAACTAATTAATTTAACTCTATATTTTAGAACTATTTACAAAACACATCTTTCCCGCATTTTTTCTAATAAACATGTAGCAAAATTCTTAATTGTTGAATATTATTGCTCTAGAAATTATGACATTTTCATATTGCTTTTGTTTTTGGTCTGAGGGGATTGTTTAGTATTCCAAGCAATATGAATCTTTCATCCGTCTGTAGCGAATAGCTTTGTGGCCACACACATTTTAGAACATCCCATAATTCTGAAAAAACTTGTATGGATAAGAATATGGATATGGAATATTCTGAGGAAGTTTATTTTAGTGAGGTTAATTGCTTAGAAGGGGTATTTTCATGAAATATAATTTTTCTGTTGTCTTTCGAACCTCTCGTTTGACTTGTTTTTTGAATGAATATTTTCTTCTATTTTTCTTTTGTAATAAATATTGGGATATATATTTTTCGGAAGAATGTCTTAGACTATGAGTAATAACTTAAATTAAGTTCAGGAAATAATTTTGACAACGGAAATGGATTTCTCTTTCCTAACAAAAAGTGTATGAATTTTGTTAGTATTATTTTTCATGATTAACTTTTTAAGCGTTATATTTCTCGCGGAAGAAAATTTATTGCCGTACCCAAGTTTCTTCTGTAACGTCACATGTTTGGTCAACATTGCGGAGTATAATTGTTTCTTAATAGGTATCCATAAGAAGTCTTTTTCCGTGCCATGACGATTGCATCCGGTATCATTCTTCTCTGACAAAGAAAATGAGGGTATTCACTCTTCGTTCCGATTTTACGTCGCAGTCAACTCTCTTTTACGGGTATTCAACATTTCATGTGCGCCAAAGTGTGAGGTGGTGCATTAATGGCTTTTGCGCTAGAGTGCCTCATTTTTGCTACAAAAGACTCCATCCGCAGTCTGAACTCTTCCTCATCCTGCTCTGCATCCTCAACCGCCTCTCTCTCAGAGTCAGCAACTTCTTCCCTCCGGAGGATCTCCTTGCACCTTCCTTGTCTTCTCTTCAACGGACGAAGACGTGAACTTTGGAGAGAGCAAGCGGGGAGTACGGCACGGTGAAGGGATCCAGCCTGAAACGAGTCAGCCAGGCACGCCGATGGCGATACTGCGCAGGGCGAATGGCGATGGAAGGGTTGGCGGTCGTGTCGGGGATGGTGTCGATTGAAGTGTGTGCAAGTAATGGAGCGCATGACACGACTGATGAAACTTTAGGCAATGCCGTAGATCCAGCTACGATATCCGAATGAGAATGAATTCACGTAGCAGAAATACTTTTTATCCGACTTGCGGATCGATCGGACGTACCTCATTCGCCTCTTCGTACCCCATTCGGCTCTAGGAGATCCGTGGATTTCTGGACCTCGAATTTGAGGTTTATCGCGATGAAAACGAGTTCTTATTTATTTTTATGTACGTCATTTGGAAATGGAAAAATTATCATTAAAATAATTCAAAACTTAATTGTAAAAAAAGCAGGTTCGAGAGCTCTTTTGAAATTAAAACTGACAAAACGGTATTAAACAAAACCAAAAGTCATATTTTTGAAGGTAGAGGCGAAACATCGACAAGGTAGTCAAAATCCATGACAATAAATATGTGCTATTTTCGTTCCTTATGATGGACATATCAGAACGGGGTCCCAAATCATGAATTTTTAGGAACTTAATTTTTATGTTTTTCTCATAACTTTCGATATGTGCCGACATATCGGTATTACCGACAGCGGTGGTCTAGTGGTAGCGTCTTCGCTTCCGCGATCCCGCTGAGCGGTAGAGTGTGGATTCAAACCCTGTTCGGCCGAACTAGATGAGGTTTTCAGCTGAGATTTCCCTCACCTACTCCAGACAAATGTCGGTTCGGTACCTTAAGTTCCCTGGCAACCCATCATCTCTCCTTCTCTATTCCCTTACCCAAGTGAAACGGTTAGGTGGAAGAGCAGGCCTCGTGCCTTGAACCTCCTTTTGCCAAAAGGCATAAAATAAATAATAAATAAAATATGTGATCAAAGGTGAATATTTCGATTTAATTCTTGTCGCTTCTTGTCTATTCTGATATCCAGTCGAAAGTTAGGTCATAAGAGTCAATGTGAAATGTATGAAATATTAGATTAGAAATATAAATATGAGAATCAGAATTCTCACTCACCTCCACTAGTCGTAAATTAAAAAAATTAGTAGCAAAATTCTACAAGACAAGAAAGTTCTCAAAAATGAAAGAAAAAAAAAGTACCATTTTAGATGTGAAAAAGTTTGCCATATAAGATGGCATTGATGAAACACTAGATGCAAAGGTACTAGCGAAGCTTTAAGTTGGGGTGAACTGTCCTTCTCCCTCTTCTGCGAGTTTGCAGGGGCGCACCCCCAAATGTAGGTCAGGGGAGACGTGTGCAGCGGAATTTACGATGTATCGCTGGTGAACAAAATGTTATAAACAACCTATGAACAATATTTAATTTTTGAAATCTTAAAGGAAAGAACAAATGTTTATAAATTTAGATTCTATAAACATGTATGCCGAACTGGTAAATTAGAAACGAAACTAAAAAAAAATAACTTGGACTTCCTTTAGAAATCCGTTGGGATGCTTTGAAGAGAGTCGTAAAGAGCAAAAACAACTTGATATTTCCACTAGAATTAATTTTTGTTTTAGCAGGTTCATTTATACTGGATAAAATGTTCTGGGAACAACTATGTTCTGGTAATGAGTTTTTTGAGCTTTACTAAAATTACACTAGGCGTTTCAAACTGTCTGAAAACTTTGTCTTCACTCACATATTTTCATTAGGAATCTTGAAATAGCATTGGCTGCGAATAGTGGTTGGATTTATCTACTGTGAATTTCTTTTTCATGTATCATTTTCTGTTTGTATCATTTTGTATTCACGTACCTCATAGTGTATTATTTGTTATTGATATCTCTCCAGTAAAGTACATAATCTCTCGTCTGTTTGAGATCAATACCCGGCGATCGCAATGTTGAAACGCTGAGAGCGTTACCTGAGGCGGCTGGTGCTTGTTTCTGTAATTCTTACTGAATTATGTCGCCGGTTCGGTAGTTGAAAGCAGCGTTTTGAATGTACTCAGTAGCTAATTTTATAGATATGATTTCTGGGTTACCATTATGTTAAACTTCTTTTTGTGATAGCTCTGTGATCGTAAACTGCAGAATGACATTTCTCTGTTCTCATGACGTCGATTAAATTTTACGAGCAACGTTGAAACATTAAATATACGCTAAAGAAATTATTTTGATGAGTACTTTACGTAGGAATCTATGGGACACGTAGTAATGAAGACAACTCCAAATCTCCGAGTAAGTGGTAATAAAAGTCGTAAAGAATAAGCTATAACATATTATTCTCTTCATGTTTGCGTGGATCATCATGACTTAGTTAATTATTTCTTGAATCCCCATTGTACGGTTAATTTAATTGATTTGACAACGAAGGTTGCATATGTTTTTTTTTTGGCAATTGTATGCATAGTGCATATTTTAAATTCAATTGTAACAAAAAAAAATTTTCTTATTTATGGACACATTTATTTACTTATTAATACTCACTTCTTTGTATTTTGTTACAATTTTCTGTCATTATTGTGATTTTTCTGCGGCATATTGTGCGTGATTTTTAATTGCTTCATTTCTTTGTTTCAGGTGAGTGAAAGTTTTTGTGGGTTGCATTCAGAGAAGATGATGAGAACCCCAATACCCGTAAGTTTGTCTTTTTTATGAGCGGATGAAAAGTTTATCATTTTATCTCCGACACTGTATTACATTTCCAATGGCACGTAAAACAGGTTTACAATGACAGAAGTCTATATTCAGGTACGTATGCCCCGATGTACAGGTGTAAAATCACACATGATCAGATTTTACGCCATCGATCTGACCGAATCAAACAGTGCTTCCATGATACCCGAACTGCCGATCTCAGTGCGTCTGGTATGTTTGAAAAAGAAAACTAATATTTACCGCTCACCTAGCTCAGCCGCTTATATTAAAATTATTTCATATCCAAGTATTAAGAAATATGTCTCTATACTGAAGGACTAAATTTTCATAATGGTTACGTTTTGTTGTGCCCACGATGGAAAAAGTAGATGTAAAAATAACCCTTTTAATCTCAATCCCATAATTTTATAGTAATTCTTGGCTACACACTCGAATTCGTATCTTAGATCACGTCTATGTATTTTCTTTATAGAAACAAATGTCTGAATTTTTACGAGAACTCGACTTTATGAACGTGAGACATATGACTGATTTTCGAGCATCTATTTGGGTCGTGTGGATTGAAGGTAGGAAGATGTTACTTAGGTTTCGTCTGCATTTCCTTGTTGGGCGAGAACGTGACAAGAAGACGCTTACAATTCTTGAGTCGAGGCAACCTTATCGACCCCTTTGGTTCGGATGCTGTCGAGTATTTAATTACACATCGGGATTCGTACGCTACCGTGTCACCTTTATACTTCTGGTTTATGGATAAAAGCCAAGTTGAGAGTATTTCCGATGGGATGAGTTCAAACTATTTGTGCGTGTGTCCGGTTTTGTTGAATTGTTTACTTAGGAAAAGGCACGCAGTAGAGTCTGTTTTTAGTCCCTTCTCCGAGAAGCTAAAAATAGCGCGCAGTATAACATATAATATTGTACTTCAAGGAGATTATATCTTATAAGTATCCGTTTTCGCGATTCCTGATTATGAAAAAGTTGTTTTTGGCATAACGTCCGTCCGTCTGTGCATCGATTCTGAGTAAATGGATGAATCAATTTAATTCGCATTTCGTATTTTCGTTAGAATTTACTTGTCGATGCACGTGCTCTTTTTTTTTTACTTTGAAACAAAGGGTAGTCTCATGTCAAAGTACTCTTTTGAATGTTTCTCAAAATCGGTACCAACGATTTTGCTTACATTTCTGTACGTAAAGTAAAATTAGTATTCATTACATCCGCAGTAACCGCATTTCGCTTCACACTTTGGTATAGATGCAGTAATTTGTTTGCTACACTTACAAGTTAGTTTACTGTTTCAAGAAGCTTGAATAATATTTAGCAGTGTACATGGACCAGACACACATAGAATACACTTTTTGTAAGCTGAAATGAAAGATACGATAATGATGAAATACATAGGAGGACAGCAAACGCACTGCGGATACGAGAATACATCAATTTCTGTCTACAACGGAATTACATTTACCTAGCAGTTTTATGATATTTATAAGACTGATATGTCGCTGTATGTTTTGAAATAATATTCTGAATATTTATTTTACTTTCAAATTTCAAATAAAAGACAGTAATAAGTTCATCTAGCAACTTTGAGCATGAATAGAGCACTGGAAGACGACCAAAATATAGAGGACCACGCCAGAAATGACCCATTCACTATAGAATTTTCTCACTATGCTGCAGACGGTGAAACGTATGAGAAAGTATGTGCAATGGGTTTGCACCACTAGTTTACGATTACACTTAAATGCATACTCTGAAAAATATGAGGGGTAAACGTTATCCTTCTCAGATGAAAATTTTTATGTTAATGTTTTAATGTCTATGGAGGGAAAATGCTTCTTATGCAAGATGATCTGGCAAAAGGAATACATTCTCTTGCTACTTCAAATACTCTAAACAAGAAAAACTGACTGTAGCTTATGCTTTTATTGATCTTTTCTACACTACCCAGCCTACCCCACCTACATTGTACTTATATTATAATGAACTATTTGACTAACTATAGAATCCTTGACTATTTGGCTGATTTAACATTTTAAAAATTCGATTATCTTCTAACAGTTAACTGAAATCCGTTAAATTTCCAACAACAAACTAACGCTTTGACGATTTACGAAGTTAACTTTTCGGGTAACGAAGTTAAATTTCACATTACCTTTGCCCACCACCGATAAGTAGATTTCAGTAAAACACAAAGAAAGCGCACATATTACGATCAAAATGAAGGGAGACTTATAAAAATTTATAAATCCATATTTTTAATTCTCTTGTATCGCAGAAACTATAAATCAGATAAAAGTGATTTCTTAGAAAAATGTTGGAAATTACATGATTTTTTATATACTAATTATATTGGCTGTAACTAGTACCGGAAACGAAATAACTGCAGGGAAGTCACATTCCGAAGTCAAAAGTAAAAGAATAGCACGAATTGTGTGAAAAAACCCAGTCCGAATGTTCCCACGACTCCCTTCAAACTAGGACAAATCCAGTGATACTCGGACGAATGACAACCCTATGTATGCCAAATATAAACTCTCCGTGACATTTTCAAGGTCGGACCTACCTAGTTCCTGGACTGTACCGGGATTTCCCAAATATACCGGGTGACTCACAGTTGTACCTCGCAGTCAAGGAACCCGTAATTTAGGAGTGTATCCCGTAATTTGTCAAATAAAGTATTGACAGTTGCGCTCCAACCCTTTTCAGAGGGACATCGACTGACCTTGAGTGGTCACACAATACAAACAAACAAAATACACAACATACATTCAATAAACGAAGTTTATTTACATTAAAGGTTAAACAATCAAATCATTCATTTTACTCCAATAAATTTAGCAAAATAGTTAGGATTATAATTTTAAACATTTTATGTATTTAAAATTGTTGAAATGGAAGAGGACGTTGAAACCCGATATCTTTCGTCACTGAAGCAACAATCTACTCTTTGTAGTACACGTACAAAAAAAATAATTTTTTTAAAATAAAATTTTCATTAATTTTAAAATGAAATTTTATTAAAACTACATTGTTACATCTGAGGCCTACTCGGACAAATAATCATTCAGGTACTGCGAGAAGCAAATGTCATAGTGACCGAGAAGCGACTCTTCCACCGCGAGGCGCGACTGTGACATCCCGAATATACCTTCAAATGATTTAATTTGGGGATTATAATTATAGTCACTACAAGAAATATTGACTCGAAAAGAAGGAGACGTTTCCGACTAATCTATGTAACAAAATTACTAAGTCAAATATTCGCTGTGGAACTTCCATGAAAATAATTTTATCGAAGCTTTTCTTCACGCATAACGAATTAATTTTATAAGTAATGGTGTATCTACTTTTGTTACTATTTTATAACAAATAATGTATCTAAGTCATTCCGTATCGTTCACCTGCAAGATTTCCATTAGATGTACAAATTTGCTATCGTTTCACTAATTTGAGTCGCCTCCAAGCACGTTTAATATGTGCAAATTCCGTTCAAGCGATGGCGCTCCCACCACATTTTGCGCGGCATCTCAGGACGCACCGATTGAAATAGTTGTGTTAAAATTGGTACAGGTTATTTGAGGAAGTATAAATTGTTGATCTTCAAAGAATCGAGGTTTCCTTTTCTTTTACATAGGTAAATACAAATATTTTAGCTTACTTAAGTTGCTCTTACTGAGAAGTTTACGCAGTGACTGTTGTATTAATCTGAGCCATTGTTGGTGCGTAGTATCGTAATGATGCACAATCATATGGTGTTGTTCTTGTCCTTGAATGGTGCGTGGGATTACATATTATATCACTTCCACATGTTTACACCGAGATCAAATGGAGACTACTATAGCCTATATGGAATTCCACTGGTAAGTGACAGTTATTTGTTCTTGCATGGATTTGATCGATTGCTATCACTGCTCACGCCAATCAGTGTAATTGAGAATCGTACATATTGTTACTTCGTATCATTCATGTGCTTGGGTTTTAAACTATTTAGTTTTTTTTTTGTAATGAAACCTTTCTTTTGCATTTAATATATCAATAATAGTTTATACGTTGAGAAATAATCATTTTGTGCTTCCAGTGATTGTTTCCTTTGAGTCGCGACACTTGTCAGAATTTTAAATTATTCACTATATTTTTACGTTCAATTCATAAAATAACATTGATTATGTTGTAATGCGTATTAGAAGAAGAATATTATTGAATTCGAAATAATATATATTTTCTTATTCCCTCTTGAATAATTCATTGTTATGTTTATTATCTTCGTAAATGGATAATACCTTTCAAATAAAACGAGTAATACTTTCTCAAAATCCAATTGATCGACTAGATTATTCTGATTAGAACTACAAAGGTTACACCTGCAACTTGGACAGCTTTTCTACATGGAATTGGCAAGACAAGTTTTAGTTTGGCAAAGAACATGGGACGTCATGAATCAGTTAACGAGTATGGCGGGATATTTCGATGTTAGTCCTGAAAAAATGTGACAAAACAATAGTTTTGACATTCTATATAAATCGCCGATTGGATTGCAAACGCTCCCCATGTGACTAACGAGTCCAAAGCGCTATTTTTATTGTATTTGTAAATGTGAAATGTAGTGTGCTATTGAAGTGGAACTCTATAGAGCCTTATCTACATGGAGCAATAGGAGGTAGAAGGTGGATGGTAGGGCTATTGTTAAGAGATGGGCCGCCTAGCTGAATTTACCAACAACTTGGCCCACGTGGAGGTGTTAGTAACAAATTACTGTCAAAGAATCAGTACAAACTGCGTATGACCACGTAGATAATAAGCTAAATTTATTAGAGGAATTTGTCTGATGTTGACAGATTGATGTGACTAAAAACTGTACCTTTAGGCGGATAACATTCAGCATACTTCTAAGATAAGAATAGAAATAGTTCGCTACATGTTATATTAATCAAATAACACATTTGTATTTAATAAAACAAAAAATATGTCAGAAGTACGCATTATTATTATTAAACTAGATTATTTGGAAAATATTGTTTTTAAAGTATTAAAGTAACGCTAATTTGAATTTCTTATTTCAATAGACACCGCCCCTAGGCAAGAGCCTGTACATAAAACTCCACCCCTGCCCGAAGGAAAACCGGGAAAAAAACCCTGACCAGGATGGGGTTACTGAACTAATGCACACAACCGTGCCAAGGTTGAGTACTTATGAATCTAAACTTATATGAATGATAAAACATAACACACACAAAGAAATAGTATTGAAATTCTTATGTTATTGTGAAACTACTACAGCAATGGTGTGATAAAGGACAAGACGAATTTAACTTTTATTAAAATCAATAAATTATTTTACGTTGTAGAAGTACTGGTGCAGTAGGTAGCTTTTTACCGCGGATTAGAAGAGATTCAATTTAATAATATATTTTCTAGTTTTGGGGAGGGCATTATGTAAAACGATTCCCGAATGATATGGTCCTTTTTGACAAAGAGTGGTTGATATTCGAGGACTATGAATATTATTCCTATTGCGAGTGTTGTGTTCATGAACAAGGCAGTTTCGTATGAAGCAACGGTGGCACTTTAGTAATTCGGTCTTAACAAACACGACCGTTTCACAAATATAAATGCAGGGAAGTGTTAAAATATGAAATTCCTTAAATAAAGGTTTTCAAGAGTTTCGGGAATGAGATTTACAAATTATCCGTACAATCCTCCTTTGAATTCTGAAAGTTTGGATGTTCTGACTGGAATTGCCCCAAAAGATAATGCCGTAAAGTAAATGGGAGTAAACGTTTGCAAAATGTACACAACGGGAAATATGTGGACTAAATACGTCAACGAAGATCCTGGATGCGTGACACAATTTATTTAATTTGGATATAAGATTGTCAACGTGACAATTCCATTTGAGGTTGTCTTGAATATGGAGACCTAAGAATTTTGTATTTGTAACATTTTTTAATTGTATTTCGTTTACGGAAACAGAAACCTGGAGTAAAGATTTTGTGATATTATTGTGAAATGATGTAGACTCTGTTTTGTCAGTGTTTACAATGAGACGATTTGCATGGAACCAAGCCGAAAGCGTAGACAAAACGTTTTGAGTGTTGGCGTGTTTACATAGTTCATTTGTGCCATCAGCAAAAAGAACCATTTTGCAATCTAATGGGGAGGATGACATGTTCACATACAACAAAAATATTATAGGGCCGAGTAATAAATAAATTTATTGTCAAAAACAGTACAAACTGCGTATGACCACGTGGAGGAAAACAAACTAATTTATTGAACCTTGAGGAACTCTGCAAGTAAGTGGCTCTGTTTCTGAAAGGCGATGCTGAAGAATTTTATTTTTGGTATAAGATATTTCGACCTGTTGATATGTATCTTTTTAAATAGGAATGTTAGCCATTGATGTGCAAGTTAGTAATAGAGGTACTAAGAGCAGTAGGATGTGGATAAAAGAAAGAGGGTTCGCTTTTCAGTAGTCTCAGCTATATGGAACTGGGACATTAATGTGAAAATTGCAAATTGTTTCTAACCCCGCCGGGAATTGATCCCTGAGTGACTTGATGGTGAGCGAGCACGCTAACCCCTTAGCCACTGGAGGGGCAAAAAAAACACTATTGATCAGAAACTAAACGGTGCCATAAAATAATTTATGTGACAAAAACAAATTTTAGCCTAACGAAGATCATATTGGTATTATTTTTCGACAAACTATAGTAATTCTTCTGGTACTGATCCTTGTACTACCCCGACGAAGGCCATGGAATACTAGTAGCCCAGGAAAAGCCATGGAATACTAGTAGCACGGTTTAAAAGACCATGAATACTGCGTTGCGCCCACAATACGCACAAGTGACAAGTGTGACTACACACTTACGGACTTACACTCGGCAAACTGAATACGCTCTTTTCTAATTTAGGTGCATACTTATTGTACTCATATTGTAAATATCAAGAAGACTTTGTTTTATATTTAATTATTAGTTTTTAGAATTTGCATATATATGATTATAGATAAATATCTTTTAATAAAAAAAGGAATATAGTTCATGATTGTGATTATAATACATTTCCAAACAAACGATTTCAAAACAAAATAAGCTTAAAAAACAAAGTATAAAGAATTAAAAATTTTTTTTATAAAATATCTGCAAATCAGACCTTTTTATTTACGGAAAGAACCCGAGTTTCACAATGAAACGTAGTATGAAAATGCTTCGTTCTGTCGCGTAATTTGCATCTCATGAGTCTGGTAAGTGTTGGTTCTGGTGTGAAAGTAACATTAAAATTATTGAATAATCGTACTCCTTTCCACGCCACCTACGAGGTAGAGTACTTGCCGCATTTTTTAACGTGGTATCCCCTGAAGACATAATTCTCGGTCTGTTCGGATCAAACAAATATTCGTTTTTGTTAATTTACTTTAAAATATTTTAAGATTAATCATTTCCAAATTCCATAGGATAAATCATATTTTCATCATCTTTATCTGTTTTGTCTTGCGATTATAATACATTTTCAACCCATTAACTACAAAGAAGATAAACTAAAAAATAAGAATCGTAAAGGATGCGTTTCTGTTTCGTGTTCCGAAGAACGAGCTATTTACACTATTGAAGACTATCCCTCCCAATATACCATATGGAACAGTAGTGTAGTCTTCCCCACTTCGTTGTTGTAGACAAGTGAGGCCCTGGTGTACTAGCTAAGGGACATGAATGATCTAAAATTAAATTTGAGTGTGTAGTTCTGAGCGATTCTTTGCAGTGAACGGAAGTGTATTTACTGAGCGGACGTTCATTGAAATTACTCTTTATTGTGAGATTGTGCAGTCAATGTTTTTTTAATGTCACAATATTGCTTAATTTGTCTATGTAACATCACACCTCAAGCCCTGATGCGATGTTATTTTTTCTTTGGTAGAAGGACGATCCACACCAGTACCAAAATCCCTATGGTAGTTTTTGTCGCTGTCACCAGCTCTGTTTCCCGAGCAATCAAACACGTGAAATAACAATAAATAATGATTTATTACAAATTAACTAGAAATCTGAATTTACAACAGAGGCAAACTCCCAAAATCATTAATACATCTAATAATCTGTTATTACACAAGTAATGCTGTCAGAGAACATTAATTACACTTGGTTAAATATAGTTGACGACAACTAAATTGTAAAAACCCTCAGGTTATCTGATCCTTCGAAATTATAAGTTGTTTTCCCCAACAACTAACTGATACTAGTTACGACACTCGCAATTAGTAATGACTTCATTATGACTACCGCAGCAGCCTAACGAACATCTGGTCTCCGCGACCTAGTCTTGGCTCAGTCACATCTCAGTGCTGACGGATCTCTACTTTCCCGCGTAAAGAGTCCCTGAGGAGCTTCACTCTTCCCATTATATAGTACAAGAAGTCACGTGATCAGCAAATAACCACGCCTTCGCCACCACCGTGCAAACACTCCTTTTGGGTCAACCCTTTGGCTTCTAGAAACGCAGAGACTGCGCCGTAGAACCGCCATGAGCGTCACCTAGGCGCTTCGCAAACACCCTTTTCGTTCTATATTCGGCACTTCATTCATTACTTCGTAGAATTCTTCTTTTCTTTAGGTACACCTAAATTCCAGTGGACCGCAGGCCGCATTCTCCGAATACACTTGTACCTTCCTTAAAAGTGAAAGTTCAAACAATACCTCAATAACTGAAGAGTCTTAGGGTGGGTCCCAAGTTCGTCGCACTTCCGTCTTAGCCGACCGGCCACTTATTGAAAGTATCTTAACAGCATCCGGCTTGGAAAATGCAAAGAAATATTAATATTTCACAAATTGATGGAATGTCCTGGCGCCGACGTTACAGTCTATAACATTTGTCAGAAGGTGAAATTGCTGTATTTGAACGAGGAATGAAGACTGATTGTTACCAGCAATAAAATATATGATCGACATTCCCAAAATTTGGACAATAAACAATATGCGTCTATTCATATTGAATATCGTACATGGTACACTCGTAAGATTAGTGTTGCTGCAGCTGTAAGAAAAATACAGAAGATGTCGGTATGTTTACTAATAACCCACTTGATGAATGAAGAGATATCAGATCCTCGTTGTTTCTCAGAGAAATATAAACTGCGGCTTTGCCCACATGAATTTTGTAATATGAATGCTACTTTATGCTTTCTCGCATTCCCATTGATATCCAGTGAGAATGTTAACAATTAATGTTTGTGAATTAATAGTATTGGTGTGGTATCCTCAATTTTCACTAAACTTGAGAATAGTTTTTTGAAACCATCAATTTCACTCCACAGGGGTGAATTTTCGTAAAATCCTTTCCTAGCAGATATTTTGATTATGCTTCGTGTCACACTCTTCCCTGCCCCCACCTTTAGGTTTGTCGTGCACCATTAGGCTTGTCATGAGTTCTGAAGGGTACATAATTTCATTGGAAATACGATTGTTCATCTCAGAATACACAAACACCATGGACTCGACCCCAATATCAGTCTTTTTACGACTATGAAAGAAAAATGCATATTAAGTTTCCGGAGTGTAAATCCATATGAGTGTACTCCCACTTGTGCGCATTGTGGGCGCAACGAAGTAATCATCGTTTTGTAAACCGCGCTAGCTCGCAAATGTTGCTTCGGAAGAAAAAAACATATATGAACCTTTTTTGTAGGCTATTTTATAATCTATAAAATTTATAATAACTATTTTACGATAAAACGCATCACTGAAGAGATATTTTCGAAAAACCGTTTTTCGAAACCTTTGACCTCGAATAAAATGTTTATCACAAGTCGGATGGATGAGGACTTTTGATATTTCATTTGAAATGATATCCTTAAGTTGTATACCTTAAGTTTCATCTCTTATACGAAATTTTGGTTTGTGGAATGTCTATTTTGCCTGGACTATAGAGCGACGTCTAGGTAAACGATTTCTACTGCTTCGCGCGAAGACTTACAGCTTCCAAACAGGACGCATGGAAATGTGAAGGGTTTTCCAACGAATAGCACCTTACTCAGTAATTGTCATTTCTATTTGAGGTTTCAGTGAATAAGATTCTATTGGGTTGCTAGACATTTCTACATCAGGATTGTCCCAATTAATTTAATTATATTTACAAGTCCAATTATGCAAAGTAAAATCTCAAGAATTTTTATTTTAGTTTCGATTTTGTGCACTCTTGAGTGTTAATTACTATTTTTGATATTAAGCGAATTTGCGTTGTGTTAAATTTCTGTAAAACATTTTCTGGCCACATACACCCGCAGACCGAAAAATATCAAGTTTTCATTAATGTTTCTCTAACATTCCATTGGTTAATGTAACAAATATGGGCACTGCGTCGGATGATGTGCATTAAATATAATATTTTCCGGTAATATTGTTCACACATAGGAATGTAGTGGTTGGATTGTAAAGTGCGCATTTTGTCAGAACGGGATGCACAAGTATCACATAGCGAATTACATTGCTCTCGGAAATATGTGTGTTGCCTCCCTGTTCAATAAAACTTGTGTCGGCGACTCGCTGCGCTTAAATCGAACTTTTTACATAAATTTATTTATTTATTTTTAGTTTGTTTGGGACTTTTAGTCAACGGCAAGGTCATTAGAGCCCTTTTTTTACGTAAAGACACGATTGCGATTGTACTACCTTCCTCTCTTCCGTTATGATTGGGATCAACATATTGAGACGTGTACATCAAAAACAAAACATCAAAAATACCTCTAAAATGCTTTACTTTAGATAAATAAATCACTTTAAAATAATAATTATAATTTGTTCGGAGAACCCATCTACAGTATTGTTATGAAGAAGGTAAGAGCATGGGAAATGCATCGGAGGTATGCAAGTTTCGTTTCATTTTCAACGTAATGTAATAGGGAAGTTAATACATTTCTGTGATAACTAATTCGGAATGAAGCAAGATTTACTCATAACGAAAACGGGTAGATGAGTCGATATGAAAAGAAATTAAATGTGTTATGACATTGCTTGATTTTCTTGTTTTTGAAGTAATGTTTTGAGTTCATGATTTTGTTTGTTATAATCTTGTAATTAAAGTATAAAAGGGGGTAGAAAAGTAAGAAATATTGAAAAGGAATTATTTTCATTCCGTGCAGTATTCAGAATTTTAATGAATAAGCAACTGTTATTGAATATTGTATTTATTTACTATACAAATATTAACATTGAATTTCATATACAAGTGGTTAGACGGCCTTATTGGTTTCAATATTATTAATGAAACCCATGACTGTGGTCGTCAATTTGTTTAGAAAGGTGACATCCACCTTTTGTGCAATTAATAATATTGAATACACATACCAGTTAATTATTACCTCATGTCTTTTTGCTTCGATTGAATCATACTATCGAAGGGATTTCGTTAAGAACTAGGAATCCTCGATCATACATATTCCCAAAGTTCTTTGAACTTTGAACTTAATTTTTCTTCTTCACAGTTCAAACTTTTAGTGTTCCATTCAATTAAGGAAAAACTATAACTGCAGAATCAATCTACATTATATGCGGATACGTCATTAGCTAGGGAAATACTAGGTTCATCGTTATGCTAGTAAAATTGATCAGAGAACAAGGTAGGAGTATTCGTGTTGCTAGATCAGCATACAGTGCGCGTTTCATTGCGCATTATATAACGGAACTAGTACGCTACCACTTGTCGTCGGTACCAGCCTTCTTATCTTTCTCTTTCGACTTAACTTTGTATAACTGTCCAGAAATATTTTTTAACATCAAATTTTGTTACAAATGAACTAAACTAATTTACAGTATTTTGAATCTTAATTTTTCTCTCTAATGGACGGAGTATAAATATCGTAGCGGTGTAATTTCGATTTTTTTCGGTCCGAAATTTTGACGGAAGTATTCGTTTTGGCGTTCCGTTGAAAAAGTTGTTTTGTCTATGTTCCTGTCATGGAATTTTTAAGGGTGTTTTCAAAGACGCTACTTATAAAGATCAAAGCACATTATTGAAATTTCTCAAAATTGTATACTAAAAAAATTTAACTCCGACTGAATTGTATTGCACTTGAAAAATTCATTACTATGACTAAATTTACTATAATTAATAAATTGAAATTAATAAGTTGGAATTTCGAAAACTCCTGTGAAAAGTTTTAGATACTTGATTTTAAAATTCTTACACACAAAAAAAAAAAATCTCAATAAGTGAAATGTAGCGAATTTAGTATACTATATCGCTTCCACTGTAGACAAACTTCGAAAACCTCTCTGTTCCGTAACACCCGCTAAGAATGAAATATCAAAAATTCTCTAGAAAAAGTTTCTAGCTATAAGAATAAACTACGATTACATCCAAAAACCGAGATGATAACTCACTTTTGAATGAGGGAAAATGTAGAAATTTCGAAAAAAATGCCAGTAAATAACTCCTTTAACATTCGAATTTCTAAATTCATTTGTAGTTATTCTTTATAAATCAAGCAACTTCATGTACAAATTTCAAGTTTCTATTTTTATCAACACAAACAGAAAATTATAAATATACCAGTCATTCACGACAACACACCAGACATTACTACCGTATTCACCCATTAAAAAGTAAAATATCGAAAATTCCCGTGATGAGGGTTTAGATAATTAATTCAGAAACATTTATACACGAAGATCAATTTGATAACTATTAGTTCGTGGAGACTTAATCTACATTACTATATTTCGAAATATAGTGACAATAACATAACATGCCTTTACAGCGAACGATGGAAACATGAAATAGTTTCTGCCCCTCTTCGTATCCGTTAACAAAGCACTAAGATTTGTCACAAAGAACTTTATTCCTTTCCGAAATGCGATTATATTCTGCAGTTGATGAATTTTAATTAAAAAAATTGGAAATAAGAAAGTCTCAGAATAGACGTAAGGAATCAATCGCGAAACAAAATTCGCTAGTTCGTGGGGAATTGTTGTTTTTTAGTATTTAAGCCATCAATGGTGGGTTCTTGAACTGGGAACTGGGTTTCTTTTCGAAATCCGATATTAGTCCATTCCTCGAAAGTTGACGAGGGCTTTTGAATAAATAAATCGACGAATTTGTAAAACTGTCTGACCTAAAGATATCGAAATACCGGAAATGGGGTATTCTTGTGAAGTTTCAAAAAGAATTCATATTCGTCTGTGTATAGATGTAAGGATTGTGTATTGATTGCAAAAAACCGCAAATCATTTTGCTCTATAGAAATTATTTTATTGAATTTAATCCACCTTCATGGATTTGTTTGCTATGTGCTGTAACGACGAATGTTAAAGGACTTTTTAGAGCTTGACTATTGTTCCTAATTATGTTATTGCGTTTTTTACGCAGTGTTCCCTCCCCAATTGGAAGCTGCGGCATTACTTATTTATCTGGTCCTCAATTTTAGTAGAATGGAGATAAAGATTATTCATTTACAAAAATAAAGAACAAACTTTCAACAAAATTATTTTCACATTTCGGTTTGAAAAATACTTGGTATTATTATTATATAAGATTCTACTATCAGAGCATGATCATGATTCCGAATTTTGGAGTATTTAAAACCTTTTAATTAATGCATTACATCAAATGTTCCATTAAAATACTCGTGTGGGAGATTCAAGCTAGTGTAATTTCTGTAATGTGTAAAATAAAGGAAATCTCTAGTCATTTTTCAGAAAATTTCTAAACTTAACTCGACTTAATAAGTACTTGTGACGTTAAAGATTCACAAGAACACGTCGGTAAAAAAAGAATGAGCTAGATCTATAAAACATCATGGAAATTAATTCATTTCGTCTGGAGTTTCTGAAAATGTAGCTCACAAACTACTCGTAAGACGTAAGAGGAGTCATGAATCCTATTTGTATACATATACTCCAAAACAAACCCAACTTTCCTATGATTTGAAAAAGAGAATTCATTAATTATTTAAACCCTAACGGTTTAGGAATCTATTTCAATTAAAAATAAAAAGGCGATATAGTTATTTAATAGCGTCTACACTTATTAAAAGAATTAATTTGAAAACTTATTTCCCTTTATTTTTGTAGAAATTATCTTCTATTTTTAATATCGTAACAAAAAATTGGAATCAGAGCAAATGGGGTACCGTTTGTAGGGTTGAATAGATTTATGTTTTGTTCATTAATGTGGAAAATCCTAGTTCATAAATGTTGGTTGATGCAAATGTCGCTACTTTTGACTGCCTCCTGTTGAGCAATTTTGACCTATTTGTACTTTTAATATTCTAAAGTATTAAAGTGCTTTAAAAAAAAATTAAATACGTGCTTCATTATTGGATCGTAGTTCGAGAAATGCTTCTGCTAACCCTTGCGACTTTAGCATTTTCACAACATTAGCAATTTCACAAACAAAAGGGTCTAGAAGGTATGTGAATCAAGATTGGAAAGTAATTAGAGAACAGCTCTCTGTTATTGGTAAGATGTAGTTGTGAAATTAAAACTGAACCATTCTTCATAAGAAATAATTCCAACATTTTGCAGTAATGAAGCTACTTTTGAAAAGACTGCTCTTAGTGTGTTTTGATTTTCGACTTGAATGTAAAAGCTTTGATCCACTAACAAGGGCTTTATTTGTGTCTGCTAAGTCTACATTGCCCTAAGATGTACCTCCGCAATTACAAAGAATTGTGTTAATATATCCCAGTTCGTCTTTGTCTTCGAGTGAACATACGTCCAAAAAAGGCACAAAACATCAAAGAAACGTGAATTACTGTTTTCAAAATATAGTACGTAACCTGTTGCAGGTTTTGCAATTTACTTAAAAGCAGCTTGTTTATTTTTCTCTCCGGACTGCATTTTGTGAAATTTATTTCATTTTCCTTACGCACTCAGCAAAAGAAAAAGGAATTTTCTGTCCTAAAAAGCCTCTATTAAACTCTATTAGGATAGGTAATGGGTTTAATAATCATATGTAACATCCATGCACTTTTTCTCTGCTATGTACGACATTTTAAGGACGTTTGGTGGTTATGGCAGTCCATTGAACGTACTGGGTAATCTCAGTGGACCCTAATGAAAAAAGTTTGTGAACAGTGATAAATTTAGGATCTCCTGGCACAGACAAGTATACGTGCTGTATTTTGGACTAGTAAAAAGCAGCCCGAGAAGAAAAATTTGTCAAGATCTGGCGATCGAAAATACGATTCTTCCAATATAATATTTATCGGATAGAGTAAATATAATGCGCATTTTATTTTCGTATGAAATTAAAGTTATGAAATAATTTAAGAAATTGGTTCAACAATTTCGTTATAAGTTCTTTAGTGAGTCAAAATTTCATAACCACTATCCTCACCAGTCAGTAATCCCTAAAAAGCATATTTATTCGCAGATGCTATTGCGTTTGAAATACTTTCTTTTTATTACATATATGATGGTCAAAGTAAAACCCTTCCTGTTCATTTTTCAAGTTGTAATATGTACCATGGACAAAGTTACCACATAACTGGTCTGATGAATGTTCACGTTTAATCTGAGGTCGTTTGGCCCGCTGCACACTATGGAAAATTTAAAATAAAGATAAACTTGCCAATGATCCGGTTTCTTGCAACCCGTCTGGTAAAAATACATACAAGTATTCATATATTAGTACTAGCCCCAAGGCAGATCATCGAGCGACGGTGTGACATTGTCTCAGAACGAAAATGAGAGTTGCAGAAAGATATCGTTACTCTGGATGACTGAGATGTCACGGTTTNTTGCAGAAAGATATCGTTACTCTGGATGACTGAGAAGTCACGGTTTGCGAGAGTTAGTGATAATATTCTGGAATTTAAGCACTTTTTCAAACTGACAGTGACAGATCAAATATCCTGTATCAACTACTAAAATTGTCGATAAGTACCTCAGTTTCAGAAGCTATTTGTGAAAGCTGGAGATCTGTTATTACCAATGTAATGTTATTACCAATAAACACCCTACTGCCAGCGATTTTTCATATGAAGAGATTGTTACTACTAGTATGTTGGCTTGCATAATGATAAATGGACTTCCTGCTGTTTACAAAGGAAACAAATTATTTGAAACTGACTCTATTATCGGATTTTTTATTATAGACCCCTCACTTTGAACTGCTCTATATGCCACAAAAAATAGAAAAAACTAATTACCTCCGTCAAATTTTCCGTCAGTATTCCTGTTCTTCTGCTTACTCAAGTAAAAAAATGGTTCTAAGAATGAATAATACTGTTTTAATAAGAAAAATGTTTCAAAAACACGCGAAATGTTTACCGTTTTTCCCGATACGTCGATTTCACTATTTTTTTATAAAATAAACTAAAAGTGTCAAAAATAATTCATGATCAGCAAATGTTAACTATTATATTTGTGTCAACACAAAATTTCGAACTTCTACATGCATAATATAATGAGTTATTAACCTTTTCCAAAAACATTGCTAAAAACGACCAGGCATGGTTTCAAGGAATAAAATTTATACTGTCACTTTCAGCAGAACGCTGTGATCACATGATCAATGAAATTAAACGTTTATAACTTAGTATGTAATCACAAATAAGTGAAAAACAGAACTATGTTTTCATGACCAGTGGTGCTGAAGCATAGAAGTACACTCTGGTACTGCTACATTGACTGGAGCGCGCATACTACTACACTGAGTAGAGTCCAAAGTTGAGGTGATTACGTAGCAATTACGCGAAGGATTTCAAGAACACTTCATGGCCTAGATATCATTTTCATCATTATTTCATAGTTTTATTATTTGATACTTACAATCATTTTGGCAGCGACGACGCGCTAATCAGATTTTCTGGCGGGTCCTTTCCTTGGGGGTTAACAAAACAAGAGGTTCGTTGTATACGATCCTTCC
Source organism: Laupala kohalensis (assembly GCA_002313205.1). Classification (NCBI taxonomy): domain Eukaryota; kingdom Metazoa; phylum Arthropoda; class Insecta; order Orthoptera; family Trigonidiidae; genus Laupala; species Laupala kohalensis. The sequence goes on from NNCF01126936.1 coordinate 302,862, forward strand.
TGTCTTCACACCCCTCGCTTCCCGTCAGTAGTTTTGGATACTTTTATGACGTTTTGAGTTGTTTCCTGCAGTTTGCTTAGACTTGGAAACATTCTATTGAATGATTCTAGAAGTCACCGCTTCCTTCAGTACTAAACTCTCTGTGCTAAATAACAGCAGGACCAAACAGTACTTGACCGGTTCAGCACCGCTGGTCGCCAAATGAAAACGTAGTTCTGTTTATCACTTCTGACGGGCGATCGGGGGCTAACCCACCCCCGACCAATCAGCTCGGACTAGGTGTTCGACTGAACTCCATGGTAAGGGGGGGGGGGCGCAGGTAATCCTTCCCGCTGGTCGGCGGCGTTAAAGCAACTCTGCTTGAAAAACCCTGCGTGTCCCCGCTATATCCCCATGTCAACCCTGGCACCGCAGTGGGGTGTTCCCTTGTTGGACTTCGTGATGGGTGGGGAACACGGGTATGAAATAAACTCCATAGGCATTGAAAATAAGCCCGTCCCCCTATTGACCTCTTCCCATAGGAAGAAGCGATTAGTTGCAGGAACTGTTGGCTTGAAATATTTTTTAGCAAGGATAGCGACCGGTCGACCAAGCCTCGCTTACTCGTCATGAGTTGTATTGAGGAATTAAAGACTTTTATGTAAGCGCGGTTCGTCATGCTAAGGCAAAAAAAATTGGAAAACAGCATTCTGTCGTGCGCCAGCTGAACGGAGAAATTCTGCTGGAGGCACGGGCAGATAAGCAAATTGATTTTCTACGATCCATAAACGAAATTGCCGGATTAAAGGTCAAGGTGGCCACTCACCCCAGTTTGAACTTGTGCAAAGGAGTGGTTAACCATAATGATTTTGCACAAGAATCTGATAAAGACCCGAAAGAACTTTTTTAGAAGTATAGTCAATATTCACAGAGTAAAGAGGAAGGTACTGGGGAAGTTCGTCCCCTCTTCCGCTTTGATTCTAACATTGGATCGACCCTCTCTTCCAGAGAGCATCTCCTGTGGGTTCTATACCCTGCGTGTTCGACAATATGTGCCGAGTCCTCTGCGCTGCTTCAAGTGCCAGAGATTCGGTCACACATTGGACCGCTGCAAGTCACCTAGCGAAGTATCTGTTATTTGCGCTAATCCGTCGCATGAGTCGTCACCTTGCTCGTCGCCTCCGTGCTGTGTGAATTGTAAGGAAAACCATCCTTCCAATTCAAACACATGTTCTAAATGTGTGATGGAGGACACCCAGAAGATCCGCGTTATGGATAGGGTGTCTTTTTCCAAACCCGGCGTCGGTATATGATTAAGAATCCTGTTCCAATATCAACATTCTTTGCAACAGCGGTCAGCGCGAAGAATTCACCTACAGCTTTTTTTGGCTGTCAGATGGATTTCGAGGCAATCCAGAAACCAACAATATGCAACTCTGGAACTCAGGTCTGTTTTGATGATCCTTCCGCCTTGAAAGCGAAATTACTGGGGAGAAAGATACTAATACTAACAAAGTATAGGATTGCACCGAAACAAACATCTGTTTCCACCTCTACGTCCGTCTCCACATCCACATCTATTTCCACGACCACCGTGAAACCGCAGTCTGCTGATAAACGATCCCCTCGAAGTCGTTGTCGACAGAGAACTAGCTCCCCAAACTCCCGCAGAACTGACACTTTAATGTAGAATCAACTTCCCATAGTCGCTCAAGGAGCAGAAATAATGGATTGAAGTCCGAGAGTGATCATTCTAGCAGTGATCACAGCGACTCTCCCGGGGAGGGGACCACATTAGGGTCTGATTTTATTGTGGTCAACACAAAAAAACCTAGACGTCGAAATAAGAGCGAATAAACACCAAAAGATGGTTCTTTTTTCTTGGAATTTGAATGGCAGTCGTTTATATGACCTTAATCTCTTGCTGTTCCGTCGTGCTCCTCAAACAGTCTATCTTCAGGAAACGCATCTCCTACCAAAACATTCCTTTTTCTCTCGGATACTGTTAGATAGCCGAGATATAGCGCTTCTTGACACTGGTCAATCCTCACACATCTGCATACCTTCCAGATCTTTCTGGGTGCTTGATTTGGCCATTTGCAGTTCATCTCTTTCCCCAATCTGAGACTGGACAGTTCTTGACGATCTGTATGGAAGTGACCGCTACCCGATTCTTCTACATTTGAACATTTTTTGCCCCTTGGTTTCTCGCCTCTGTTAATGAATATTGAAAAAAGCCGACAAGAATGTGTGTAAACACAACATCAAACTTTGCGGTAAGCCTTTCGCCGATGACGATGCTGAAGCATCCCATTTCACTAACGCGGTTTTCGAAGCCACCTATGTTGCTATCACTAAATAATCCTGTAATCTAAGACATTGCCCAGTTCCATGGTGGAATTCGTAATGCGCAAAGGCGGTAAGGACCAGAAAGAAATCTTTAGCGCGGCTTCACAACTACCCCACTGTTGAAAAGATGCAGAGCCAGAGCAAAACGAACTCTTCGAAAAAGTCGTCCTTCTGGGTTTACATTTCATCTCTTTGAGGCGGTACTCAATCATCAGTCGTATGGCAAAAAGTTCGCAAGATTCAAGGTTTCTGGTCCTCCTTTTCAATCCCTAGTCTTAATATAAATTGACAGCTTCAAACTTTACCCAAAGTCATTGCTGAGGAACATGCATTGCACTACAAAAGATTCTCTAACTCCTCTAACTTCTCCATTGTTTCTCCAACAGAAAGCTCGCGCAGAAAAGTGTTACTTGGATTTCTCCAGTTGTAGAGAATATAACAGTCCTTTCTAAATGACGGAGCTGACCTCTGCTCTTGCGCCTTCGAATGATTCTGCCCCTGGTCCTGATCAAATACATGACACGATGTTAAATCATCATTCAAATATAGGCATTCCTAGTTTATTTAACTGTATTTGGAATGAGCATACCGTCCCTGCTCAATGGCGTGAAGCCATAATTATTCCACTTCCGAAGGAAAAAAGATCGTTGTAATCCGTCCCACTTTTGACCAATTTCTTTGACAAGCTGCGTTTGCAAATTATTAGAAAGAATGATCAATCGTAGACTTGTTTGGTCTCTGGAATCGCGAAGCCTTCTGATCAATATCTAATGTGGTTTCAAAAAATAGGCCCCAAGGGGGCTTACATCTAGTAAGTACGTGTTTGGCGAACACGTGGCCCCGAGCTGAGTCTGGCATTGCTTCCACTTACTTGTGCCATGCTCCTTCCTTTATCTATACTAACCTCCCTTGGTCACCTCTTGTTCCTTTCAACCCCGACGCTATTAAAGCTTGGGTATCTTTCATTTTCCTCCTCTTCTCTTTCCTCTATTTCTTCTTCTCCTGCTCCCAGGGGGCTTACATCTGGTAAGTGCGTGTTTGGCAAACACGGGGCCCCGAGCTGAGTCTGGCACTGCTTCCACTTGCTTGTGCCATGCTCCTTCCTTTGTTTTTCCTGACCTTCCATGGTCACCCC
>NNCF01126937.1:0-22692 GCA_002313205.1 Laupala kohalensis
TTCGCTGAACAATTCCATACTTCACATCTCGAGATTTTTCTTTATTAAGTCTCACATTCTGATTTCTTTTTACAAAATAATCAATCCGGTTTAAAAATCTTATACCTTATTGTGTGTGTGCTCATTTTGCTATTTCAGTGGAGTGTATTCCTGAACTCAGACTAATTATTGCATCAAATAGTATTTTGCTTCCTGTAATTAACTCTAAAACTTGTTCAACAACAGGTAATAAATGTACAGCCTTGTATTCACTTAATACTTCTAGCAGGTTTTTGCTAGGGTAATTTTCAACTTGCTGGTAGGCTGTAACCGTTGAGACTGTTTACATATCAAACAAAACTTTACCTACTACATTCCTTTATTTATTTCAACAATACACTTGACAAAGCCCCATCACATCCATTATTTTTAGCTTTATCACTACTTTCTCAACAATGTGTTACAACCTCCACTTTTCCTAGCCCAGTCCTAGCCACTCTATCACACTCCTTCCACTCATCTGGAATGGACTCTAATGGAATTTTCTTCTCTAAGGCGCATGTATCTTCCACCAATTCCTCATCGAATGGCTCCTCTTGTCATTTTGTTCTTAGCTACTTGTCAAATCCTCTAGGTGACTGTCATTCTCATGCCGTTCAGATCTTGTTTTCTCTTTTATCTTGTGTTGCTCCTCTCAGAACTCTGTCAAACACTCATTTCTTTTATTCTTGAACTTCTGCATCGCTTGTGCCATTTAAAAATCAAATTACTTTCAATAGAGTTTACAACATTACCGCCACTCCAATCCTAATCACATCAACTATATCTTGGATAGTTAACAAGGATTGCTCTGCTACCTTACTCCACTTCTTCAGATTACCCTTGATATAATTTTTTAATTTAATTTGTCTTTTATTATTTTCACTATCAATAATGACTGTCCTTTCTTTCCTTCTGTTTATGACTTAATTTAGAAACATCTTACGGATGAACTGTACCTTGACTAGAGAGGAGGGAGAGCTCCTTGTAAACCTTAACCCTTTAGTATAACTGCTCTTAACATTATTAGAAATGAACTCTGAGCATTGGAGTTCTCATTAAGCATCTGTTTTTTACCTTCCCTCTCTTTTTTTCTCTTTTAATTTGCCATGAACACTAATCTTTATCTTATGAACAGTGTCGGTTTTGGGTGTATTATAATTTGTTAGGCTGTAGTCTTACATCTTGTGCAACACCATTTGGCATCCTCAATACTCTTAATTACTATATTGTCACTAGACTTCATTCCCATACATTTCATACGAATCACATTTCCGCATCGGCCACCACAACAATATATTTATTGTTACTATTTCTGCATTCTGGTAGTATTCCCAGAACAGGCTGCACATACTTTCTTTCTGTCGTCTCTTAACAGTAGCATACTTCATACGTGCTTAAGAAAAATAAAGAACTGAGATTAAATTTGATTATTTTTTTTAGATGAATTTTCTCTTAGTTTTGGAGGACAATAATTCTCAATGTTCATTTCAGATATCTGTAATGTCTAAAAATAAATTAAAGAGTAAAAGAAAAGTTACCATGAAGAAGAAAGGTGAAAATGAACAAAATGAAGAAGGCAGTGAGGGATTTTTTAGAAGGAGAAGAGAAGCGAAAGGCGTACAAAGAAAGCAAAGGAGAAATAAAAAGAAAAGCAGGAAGAATAAATTATTTGATTGTAGAAAGCCAAAAATAACTTTGCCGGTGGAATTACTGAACATACCGTTATTCAACATTGAATATGCTTTCAGGGGTATGATTCTTCAAGTTTACAATTTCCTTGGATAAATGTGTTTCCTCATTGACAATTTCTTTAATGGAATTGGCATTTCTTATTTATTTATTAAGTTTTGTGAATGTTGAAATGTTTAATAAGTGTTGTGAATGTTTACATGGAGAGTGTAATTACTGCTCATTTTTATGCATCATATACCCCCAAAAATGTTTTGCTAGAATCTTCTTTACAAATGTTTTGTCTCAAAGAACTCACGTTACAGGCCACCCAAGCTGTGTCTTGGGTGCCATATCTTACATGCAATTAATGACAAAATATCCAAGTTCAATGTATTTGGAACGGTTCAAGATGTTTTTTTTATTTGTTGGATAATCATATTGTGGTTAAAGTGATACCAGTTCAGTTTGGAAGTGTGTGTTCAATGTCTCTCTCTGTAACCTTCTGAATAATTTTTTTAAAAATAAGAAACAACAACAAAATAATGTTCATCCCAAAAATGTTGCTTATTTTACTGTTGTTCATTATCATTCAGGGCTTCATTTCCTGAAAAGAACAACTTACACTCTTATTGGAGTTAATTTACTACAATTTGATTACAAAAATGTCCAGTAGAACTTTAGATACCAAGTTTGGAATAAAATTAACTAATGTTAAAATTAGTTAATTTTAACATATTTAATTAATGTTGATTAGAATGAGGGACAATAACCACATGAAAAAGAATTTTGTTATTTCACTTCTACAATTTGGTCCTGTTAATGATATGTTTGAAGTATTATTGGCTTCACATAATGCAATTGAACTCTGGCAGACACAGTAAAACTTATTAATAATTTGATAATGTAAATGCCCTGTTATGCATGTTTTTAAGAAGCATTGTTTCATTTGCAAATAATATTTATTTTGGTAGGATGTTTCCTGACATATTCATAATTCTATAGAACCAACAAAAGAAATTTCTTTAAATTTCCCAATTGTACTGTGTGCAATTATACTATTTACTCCCATCCTGGCAATATTGTTCGTAACAGGACCAGATGAGATTTTCCCCAACAGGAATGTAATGTCCCTTTTTACTCTAATAATATGATGTTTATAATGTTGTACGCTTATACTTATGTTTTATTTATGATCCTGATGACAGAATTGGTCACTTGTGTCTGCAAAAACTTAATAGCAAAACTATGTTCAGTTGCAAGTGGCTGGTTGATTGCCTTTATTTCTAATCGTCAAGCATGTGTAGAAAATTTTATTTTTATGGTGATTCCAGGGTTCACCAAAAAACGCTAGCAGCATCGTGAAGTTACATTGAAAAATAGTTTGTATGCCGAGAGTGGCAAACCCTCTCTTTACCTCCGGCGGCAACTCCTCATTCTACGACACTTTTGCCATGTGCTAACTTTATCTGACAATCTGGTGCACAATAATTCACCTGATGTTGCATTTATATAATCGCTTTAAAGCTATCCGGAAAGACTCTTGAATAAAACGTAGGGTGTAAACTACATGCACAGACAAAAGCAACTGTGTAATTCATTATTTTAAAATATTGACAGTTAAATTTCTATTAGAAGTCTCTGATACTTGTTTATTAGGTTTTTGTGAGGGCATTTCAACCTCCCTACCAAATTGAAATTTATGTTAGTTAATTTTTAAAAATTTGTTTGGTAATTTTTGTGTGTGCTTATTTAATTGAATAAATGTGTTCTTATTGGAACAGTGTTCTATTGTCTTTCCCAAAGGAGGAATGTATTTTTCGCTGTGTCCCGTTGGTGTGTGTGGAGACCCTTAGGCCCTTAAGGTTATTTAGTGTAAGTTCTTAAGTTCTTAATTAGTCTTAACAAATTAATAAAACTTAGACCTAATTTATGGTTTTTAAATAGGGAGGTTGCAGTAGAAAGGTAACTTTCATATTTTAAATGTAGCTAATTTTGGTGTTAGTGTTATTCTGGATGTTTAACACAAAAAACATCCTTTTTAAAAACAACACAAATTTTTAAACATAATAAGTTTTACCTCATTAGCCTTAAAGCTTTTTGAAATAACTCTCTATAGGTATGCTAATAAGAGATAAAAATTATAACTTTGATGTTTATTTTCGATCACAAAATTTAAAAAAAATCTATAAATTGGTATTTCATCTCGTAACTTGTTGAAATTCAAGAGTCCGATATCAAATATAAAAGAACTGAGATGAGGAAAATTACTGTACGATACAAAATACAGTTCAGTTCATGCTAAATTGTATGTATTCAAAATGAAGTGTATAGAATAATTCATTCCAGAGGTATTATGACACCATTTTTCTGTTTCAAAATGAGTTTTCAATTACTTTGACATAAAAATCCATTTCCTCCCTGTAACCAAGTAGTGCTGGGGGTGCCTATTCTCCACGGGGACTGAATTTATATTTACACTATATCAAGATGTCACTATCAACTCAACGACTCCATAAACTGGAGGCATGTTTGATCATTTTTTTTATGGCATCCCCTTCGCTAGGGATGTATACAGGTTCCTTTACGACTTTGACATTTTCAAGAATGTCGCGACTAATTTCAGCGGCGCCGAAAACTGTGATCCCAACTCTAATATCGGTCATTTTCAATAATTTTTACTATTCATTCTCTTCATATCACCAACATGAAGGTGTATTCCTTATAGGGGATGATTGTGGACGTATATGGCAATGAGGGTGTAATATTACTCTAGCGGTCCCAAAAACTGACTTATTCAACACCAACAATCACTCCCTACCCTAGGGTGCTAGGGGTGTAATATCTCCCATGTGGATTGGTTGTGAACTTACAAAGCATCGGGGGTGTCCTTACCCATCTCAATGGCACCGAAATCTATGGTTTCGAATTTAATATCGGATTTTTAAAATTATTTTTACATGTCACCCTCTTCTCACTCTGTAGGTGTGCTAGGGATGTCTTGCCACCAATGCTTGTTGTTAGATATTCGGTCATCCATGTAACATGTTTGGTTGAAATTTATCCAGTTATGGTGGGATACATAAAATCCCTATTTCACCTCCTTTGGTGTGGATTTTTATAAAATTCTTACGTAGCATATATCAATATTCAACAGGGAACCTATCGGCCAAATTTCAAGTTTGTAGACTTGTATGTATTATAACAATTTTAAATACTATTGGTTATGTGTGATAGTCTGGCTCCATGTTGGGAAAGCCAATTGTAACAATTTTAAATATGGGTGCTATGGCAACCTGGCCCCAGGTTGGGAGAGCCAATTGTGACAAGTAAGAGTGGACTTAATTAACTAAAAGACTTACCTAACCCACTCAGCAACTCGACTGGAAACCCTACATTTAATCTTAAGTGGGTAATTTAAATTGAAAAGGTCGGTGTTCGGCCCATTTTATTATCATGAAATACACACTGTTTCTTATTCAAAGAAAATGCAACTTAGATCAAATTGGTTTAATTATTGAATACATGGAAAATTACTTTTACATTATGCCCTATGCTACTCATGCACTCACTTCCCCAATATATTCCCCCAAAATCGCACATGTTGTAAACCATAATAATTGGTTTGTCTTTTCATTCAATTACTCCCAGTGCAAGTTAATTATTTGCTCTAGCCATGATTTAATTTAAACATGATACATAAAAATATAATCATTGGCAATGACTGATTGTCCTTGATGATTATTGTTAATTAGAGATTGATGAGTGCCACAAGAGTCTTTGGTATCGTTGCACACACATAGGTCAGTTTACTGCCACTTGATGCTGTAGCAGATGCACTGGGCGCAGCCAGTCATGCTAATTACCGTACAGTTTGTAATCGAAGCTTGACCACCAGTTGTCAAAATGACGTGGGCTTGGCGAGTTCCTTAAGGTTGAATGACCCCTCGATACTGTCAGACCATTCACTGCTCCACCCCGTAGGTACCGTTCACCTTCACCGCTTCCAGAACCAAATGACCCTCAGCGTAGCATTACGAAATACCAATGCAGTTATTATCAGCTCAACTTAACGACGAGGTAATGACATTAATTAAAGTTTATGGCCATTTCCTTCTCTCGAAAGGTTGAACGAACCGAAAACATATGTTGGAGATTCGACGACACTTGAAAATAAAACCGATCGACTTATTATCACCGAGTTCTTACTAATGGACTCGTACGTTCGATGAGGACACCTTTCAAGGAATTTTCCTTTTTCTCTGTTCTTTTTTTGTATGACCTTACGCGTGGTTCTGGACTCTATCTCCAAAAGAACCCTAACATTCTTCCCAAATTTCTATAGTAACTTTCCATTTGCCTTTTCAAAGAACATGTCAACAACGTATCTGGTCAATCATTTCTCACATCTTTCCAATTTTCTTTCTCTAGTTCTTGGTTCTTGCGAACTAGCTGTGCAGGATGTCCAGATACTCGATTGATATTTTTATGACTTTATTTGAAAGAAACCCCCGGGTCTGCGCCCCAAACGAATCAGTCTTCCCACTCCACTGTTCTTTTTGTCCTGAATCTGTGTCCCTTCGTAACCCTACCTACTCGGGTGCAATATTTTTTTATGATCCTATTCTTTTAATAATTTTCAGAATAAATTGTAATTAAAAGTAATGAATTAATTATTCATTACAATATTTGGATTGCAGTGGTTTCAAATGCTTCAATTTATAAAACAAAATGGTAATAACGAACCTCTTTGGTTAGTTCATAAGTAGGAGAATTCCATCTCAGATAATAAATTGAGCTGCCTAAGTATGAGCACATGTACTATTGTGATCTAATGTCACTTAATATGAATCAGTCTAGATCATGGCAAATATCACTAAGCATTAGACTTAATTACGAATTTCAATTTATAAAATGAAATCCCAGAATTAATAGATACATAANCAAGGAGTATGAACATGAGCTGCCTAAGTATGAGCACATGTACTATTGTGATCTAATGTCACTTAATATGAATCAGTCTAGATCAGGGCAAATATCACTAAGCATTAGACTGAAATACGAATTTCAATTTATAAAATGAAATCCCAGAATTAATAGATAAATAATTTTGTTCTTAAAATCTATCGGTAACTTCAAATAGTAGCTGCAGTCAGGGCCATGACTCATAACACACAAAATTCACAAATAATATTCTCTCAAATAATTCAGCCATAACCCAATTCTCAAATTATAGGAAGGGAGTAAGATTATTCCAAGATGACACTATGATTATTTTGAATTGGCGCACATTGTATAGTTTTCTATACCTTGTTTATGGATGAATGTTTTAATATCAGTACAATGTTGATCTTTATCGTGACAACTTCCTTTGTTTCTGTGTTGTGTAATGGGTACAAGATATTTTTCGTTATTTTGCTATGTATAAATGCATATCTCCTTGTGTTTAATTACAATATGGTTTTTCTTTTTTCAGATGAACTGGATGAATATAATGGATGGTCTNTTTTCCCCCAAAATTTCCAAAATTTTGAATGTCACGTGGCCGAAAGCTCCCAATACCAAAATGATTTTCCCCTCTTACACCTTGGTTCTCATTGGAACGTTTAAAGGGCTTTCTAGAAGATTCTCAAAAAACGTTTAAATTTCCAACGTTCTTTCGNATTGGGGGAGTTGTTATTATTTTTACAAAATCTTTGGTTGGTTGACGATCATGACCATATAAGGTGGGAGGAGGTAAGAATTCTCCATTTGTTACATTTTGAATAAAAATCCTCTAAGTCAATCACGACTTCAGGGGAACATTTACTAGGAGCTGGTAATTGATGCCTGGCTGGGTAATTAAAAAGAAGGATGAAAATAAATTTGCGTGCCGTTAAATCAGGAGGTCTCTCAGTCAGTTAAAATCCTTTATTGCAGAAAACACAGTCTTTGGACAAAGTTTGTTTTAAAAGTACGATATTTGTTGTTTGTTTTGACATCTGACAGAAGTTGATTCATGTGTGAAGAAATATGATTATATTGTCTAGAGATACATATTGAGTTGATCAAACCATGAATACATATGATCATACATTGAATACATAATTGAAATCCATTCTTCTGGAAGCAATTAAAATACATTAATCTCTGATTATGTACTACTTTCAATTTCCACTAGTCTCACAAAAATATAAATGCAGATCTTTCAAAAAATATAGTTTAACTTATGGCTAATAAACAGTATTTGGAAGTGGTAATTGGTAAAGGGCAATGTACATTTTATCCGTTTTTAAGTTNAAATCCTCTAAGTTAATCACGACTTCAGGGGAACATTTACTAGGAGCTGGTAATTGATGCCTGGCTGGGTAATTAAAAAGAAGGATGAAAATAAATTTGCGTGCCGTTAAATCAGGAGGTCTCTCAGTCAGTTAAAATCCTTTATTGCAGAAAACACAGTCTTTGGACAAAGTTTGTTTTAAAAGTACGATATTTGTTGTTTGTTTTGACATCTGACAGAAGTTGATTCATGTGTGAAGAAATATGATTATATTGTCTAGAGATACATATTGAGTTGATCAAACCATGAATACATATGATCATACATTGAATACATAATTGAAATCCATTCTTCTGGAAGCAATTAAAATACATCAATCTCTGATTATGTACTACTTTCAACTTCCACTAGTCTCGCAAAAATATAAATGCAGAACTTTCCAAAAATATAGTTTAACTTATGGCTAATAAACAGTATTTGGAAGTGGTAATTGGTAAAGGGCAATGTACATTTTATCCGTTTTTAAGTTTTATTGCATCTCGAAACCTTACTAAGAAGTCATGTCAGGATGGAAAAAATCTCTTAATATGTGTAAACAAATGAGTTATCAATTCCTTAAGTACTTTTAGCTTCTTGTGAGCTTCTAAAGAAAAGTAAGAGATTGGTATGTTTTTAGCTGTAGAAAAAACTGGTTACAATATTTTCTCCTACAGAAGGGGATGGGGGAGTCAGCAGGAATAAAGTGGGGTGATAAAATATGTATGCAATATGAAAAACTCCTTTCAAAAACATCCTTGGTAGGTTATCCCTGATAAATTACAAACCAACATAAATGACTAACTCCATAAAACTTCTCTTAACTACACATGAAACTTTAATCTTGTTGGGTTAAGTAAAGAATCCTGATAATCATTCACCACTTTGCACTGGCATTCATGACATTCCATAGGGAATCACCACGGCAATCATGTCAGTGAATTGCAAAATGCTGCCATGCTTCTGGGAGGAAATCTTGTATTGCCTGCTGCTTCGGGTGTTAACATTTTGCACTTGTAAGACAGTATATAAAACTTTATTATGAGAAGAATGCGTGTGGTTTTTGTTAGAATTTTGTTATGCTTTCCACTAATGAATTATGATGAAATTGGTTCATTGTTTTTTATTACTCGGTATTAGGCTATATTGTGTTCTGATGATTAATCTTCCTTTCTTCCTCCCAGTTAGAACTGCCACAAAGATGGGATCTTACTCCTCCTGAGGACAGAGAGCTTCTGTGGAATAAATTAAAAGGGAACCTGCGGCCACCAACTTTGAAAGAAAGTATCTTGTGTGTCAGAAAGACCCTCTTGGCACCTGAGAGATTCGTAACTTTATTGGCAAGTTGTGTTCTTTCTATTCAAATCAGTTTGAGAGTGAAGTGTGTGTATGTGTTTGCATGTGCATGCATACTTGCATGGGTGGATAGGTGGGTGTATGTGTCTGATGTGGTAAAACATTGTTGTTTCCTGAACATGTGAGAATAAATTCCCTGTGCTTTTACAGTGTCTCCATAACGAGTGGCCGAAGTTGCCACGAATTTCATTACGTCAGCTACTGGAAGATGAAATCCAGTCTGTACTTGATGTATGTATGTCTTACAAATACATCCTTTACTGAAATATATATTTATATAGCTTAAATGAAAGGACATATGTTGACCTCCTTACTGTAGTTTATTTTCCTGCCTACAGTCATCTGCCAAAATTCTGGCTTAACCCAATACTTTATTCCTTGAATTATTTTGAGAGTTTGTTGAAAGTATGATTCTCTGTCTTCACTGAAAATACATTAATTTGCTACTTCATTTACAGCCGACAGCGGTGGTTTAGTGGTAACGTTTTCACTACCCCGATTCCGCTGTGCGGTAGAGCGTGGGTTTAAACTCTACTTGGCCGAAGTAGGTCATTTTTTCATGTTTTCCCCCTCACTGATTCCAGACCAATGTCGGTTCGGTACCGTAAGTTCCCTGGCAACCCCTCATCTCTCCTTTCCAATTCCTTCTCCCAAGTCTAACGGTTAGGTGGTAGAACAGGCCTTATGTTACTGACATAAATAAATAACTTGACAAACCTATGGGTTTTGTGAGAGATTGTTCCCATCTTCAACCACTGCCAACTGAAGTGATAAGTCTAAATTAAAATCATTTTTGCATACTTCTGTATGAATTTGGTTGAAAACTTATAGCCTGGAACATGATTTAAGGGTACCGTGCCCCATCGTCAGCTAAGCTTTATTAAACTTATTCTGCCACCATTAGTGGATTTATCACCTCATCATTTTTAATTGATCATATGTCGAAATTCAATAAATGTTTGTGACAATATAAACTGTAATATGGACAGACTGCAGATCAATGTTGAATTGTTTTAATAAAGATCAATAGAAACAGAAAGATTTTAAGGTTCAAGAAGCATAAATGTGGTAAAATAGAAGGTGCATAAAAAACTGAATTGGAGCAATTGTAATTTCTGTTCGGGAAACACTAAATCCATTTTCAGATTCATTTCAAGGCAAAGTTTATGTTGAAAGTCACTTTCTTATAAGGACTTTATGAAAAGATGTGAGATTTGTAAAATTAAACAAATGGGTTGTGATAAATGAACAAGTTACAAAATGGAGGAAGGAAAAGAAATATACCTATGTCAGGCCAAAGTACATTAAATTTAATTAAACAAAAAAATCAGCTAAGCAGCACATTTTTTCATGAGAAAAACAGAAACTTAAAAATGTGGCACTATTACCTATTTAACTCCTTATGTGAAGACGTAAAAGTCTTATTTTAATTTATGATATGTGGATACAATGTGTGTAAGTCCCTGTATATCATTAAATTAAAGACTTGAGAGATCTATTACAAATATTTTTGATAATATTCTTATTTAGAGTAGAGAGTTTAAGGAAAATATCAATTTTTTTGTTCCTATCTTTTATGATAGTATTGGGAGAGCTGTAATTTGATGTGATAGTTTCGCATGTAATAGGTATTTGTGCAACTGACTTCCTACAAAATTTTGTTTGAATAGCAATGTTTTTCATTTGCAGGAATGTCCAGTTAAATCTAAAAAATTAGTTGAAGTACTTGGGCCATCTGGAATATCATATTTGCTCACCAATAAGAAACATGTACTTGAAAAATATATATTATCTGTGGCAGACTTTTTGTAAGTTTCTAATGTATTGTGTTTATCTTTTATGAGGATGTAGAGATGTTGAAACTAGTACTATTATTCTAGTACTATACTAATATTCATCAAGGTCATGGAATTTTTCTGATATATTTACTCTTTTTTCCCCAATTTTAGCAGACAAAACTGAGAAAAAAATGAAATGAGTAAAATCAGACTTTTAAAAGGTAAATGCTCATTGAACGTTCCCTGAAATTTGGTGGCTCTTGTATGTATGTTAATAATATTTTGCCAAAAAATGCTCGTAAAATTGCTTATGATCTTTTGGAATGACATGAAGTAATTTACTGTCTGGAAGCAAACAACTCTCTCTGGACCATCCTTTCAATTTTAATAAATGTCCCTGAGGTAGTGACTGGTTTTAAAGTTTTCCAACTGAAGTTCAGTCATAACATGCACCCAACTCCCTTATAAGGAATTAAAATAGTTACTTACTTTTTATAATATAATGATATTTTCTATTGTTGTATCAAGGGGCATATTTAAGAAATGTGTTATCAATTATTTAAATTAGTCCGGAAATATTGTGAATTGATTGTAACTAGTACAATCACTCAAAATAAAAGATTAATGATTACAATAATATTAATAACACAACTGTGCCTAGTGGGCCTATACATAAATATGCACCTGTTCAATGAAAGACCAGAGAAAAACTCTGTATGGGATAGGACTATAGAGATAATATACTCAAAGGTTGAGTACACAGAAAGTAAACATGAATTATGAGAAACAATATAAAGCACAAATTAAAGTAATTTTTTGTTTTAATATATTAGTAAAGTACTATGACAATGGTATGATAGAGTATTAAATGAAGTTAACATTATATAATATTAAGTAGAATATAAAAAAATATATTTATTGGGGAAATTGAATGATAATGATATTATTTTAAAGAGTTGTGTGAAATGATTAGGTCCTTTTCATTGTATGGATCCTGAATGTATTGGCCCATTTTGGCAAGGAGGGTTAATATGCTAGGATGAAGACTATTAGCTTAATTTTGAGTTTTGTTCATGAAAAAGACAGCGTCTTGTAAAAGAAGGGTGATGTTTTAGTAATTCATGGGGATCCATGACCTTGCTCTTATTTCTGAGTAAACTACATTATTTTTTAGTAGAGTTGGAGAGTATCTCCGAACTTGTTTCCATCTGAGTTTGGAGTTAGGATCAAAAAGGGCAGTTCCTGTTTTACTGAAAGTATTGACCTGTTGTCTCAAAGTATTCTTAACTTAGAACGTAAATAATTACTAGGGCAACCACATTTATTCTTTATTAATTGAAGAAGATTATCCTTAATTATGCTTCATTTTGCTTTATAAAAAAATCTTAAGGTTAATACTTTCACAGTATCACAGAATGCATAAATATTAATAAATTACTTAAACACAAATAGAGGATGGGAATAATCCTAAACATTCGCTTTTAAAGATTTTAATTTTCACTATCATCACAGGTAGTGTCAGTGCTGTTGCTGGCAACTTGCTTATTGAAAGCAAGGCACAAGGTTTTTTTCAGTTCCCATTGTTTACAGCATTACCAAGCTAAGTCAGAAAATAAGAGATTTTAAAAAATATGTTCAAAATTGACTTGTCATGATTTTCTTAATTCAAACACACAGGATTGAACCATAAAACATTAAATCTAAGCATTATGGTTTTTGATTTATTTCTTAAAATTATGCATCCAAAAATTACATATGCACTATATCTCCCCAAATATAATCCCCATCTTCTTTTTCCTTTGAAAAAAAAGGCCAAAAATGAGGGGGCACATTACTTGAGAGTTCAGGAAGGGAGAGCTGCTAATTCAAAGTTTCGTGTGTGAAAATAAGTTAAGTGAGCACTAAGGCTAACATAACACAACGCAAATAGAAAGTAACTTTGACATGCCCTAAAGCCCCATGAAAAAAAGTAACTTTTATGCAGAGAATACTATTGAAATAATAAGAATTGGTGAACTCATGACGGAGGATTGTCACTTGTTGATGATAGCAGGATATGACGCTCATTGGAAGTGATAACGAAAGTGGTCAATGTTATCTAGAAATCCCTGATTGTTGTCACCATACTGACTGTCTTGGCAATAAGATTCTGTTCAGAAAAAGGGATCTTTTTTGACCCAATGAAAGTTGGGCTATCGAAGAAGCTTTGATGCGAACTTACTTCTGTGATTTCTGAATTATGCTGCGACACATGGCAATGAAGCAATGATACGAGAAAACGAACTAGATCCAAAGTCTGTGAGGATCTGGTGAGGTCAAGATGAGAAGTTGAACTGCGCCAATTACCTTTTCATTTTAAAATCCTTATGGTTAACTTAACAGAGCCAACCATTTCACATGGAATTTTGAATGAGCATTTCTTTTCAGAAAGACTTTGATTTTTCTCAATCGCATATTTTCCCTTGGTTTTTCCTGCTAAAATGTGTGTGTGTGGGGCGGGGGGGAGTTGTACTATATTCAAGTAAAGTTCAGTCGCATCATGATCAACATTAAGGTAGCAACCTTATTGGTAAGTTTTATTATATTTTTATGGTTTCTGGTTACCTTGATACTAGAATAATTTTGACATAAAGTGTATGCATTTCTATTCTCATTTTTCTATTACAAATATTTTTAATGGATCATCCAAAGAATCAAAATTTTTATTAGATTTGCATTCTTTGTTGCAGTAAAAAATATCCTGGTCAATATCAGAATGTCAGAAAACGCCCAAGGGTATTACTTGAACGACTGCAAAGAAAAAAACTTTCTTGAAGAAGAAGCATTTTTAATAAATGTAAAATAATTGTTTATAAATAAAAATAATTGTCTATAGATTTATCCCTTTTTTTTTTTTTTTTAATTTTTTGTGTGTTTCTTGAATTTTGTTTCAAGAAAAATAGAGGAATTGGGTGGTTGTGTTAAGAAGCTTATGTTAGACACACATTTTTAGAAATTACAAATTGTTTTTAATCTGTACAAATAACATGTTTCTCAAGATTTTCTTAAGGTTATAATTTTTAAAATGTATGTTGATATTCCTTTTTATGATATTTTCTTATTTTCTGAATGCCTAATTTACTATTATGATCCAATGGAGAATGTTGTTATTTTAGGTCATTTGTGAGTCTACTTGCAAAAGAAGTAGAACAAATTAGCGGAAAACTTTAATTTTCTTGTGTAATTTTTGTTCATTCTTAAATCTTCATCGATTCGAACGAGGCATCAGTAAAAGTAAACACCTCAAATATGTCCAAAATGAATAAAAATATTAAAAAAACAATTTCTTTAAGATAAGTCATAACCTTTGAATAACTAAAATGATTAGACCCACGTCATGACTCACAAGTTGCTAGTGTCCTGTTTGTCTTGATGAGTATCCAGAACATAATAATTCTTGATTAATATTGTATATAGTACGTCATGAGCACTAATTGACTTTTTGCAGTTTTTAGTATATTATCATTATTTTTTGCTTTAAATTGTTTTTACACAAACTCATACATAAATATATATTACAGTACTTTAGTACAATGTATGTATAATTTGTTGTCACGTATGTTGCCCAATGAACGATCTTGCATAAAAATAACTGAAAACACTTTGTCACTTGTAGATAATCTGTTTATTTCATCACTCTTTAAATGCACCTGTTTTGGACCAGGAACAGGGTCCTCTTTAGATGCATACATTTTTAAACATTAAAAAACCATAAAGGACTTATGCAAACTTTACCCTTAATAAAATACATTAGTGCAATCTGAATAATAACTTATGTGTGCATTCTGAAGGGAGGGCAAGTAACTGCAATTTTAACATTTTGGAAGAAAGAGACATCATAAGGTTTTGAGACAGTGAAGGCAACATTTGAAACACATTTAGGAAATTATTGGTAAGGGTGTCACTTAATTTTTCAGTGTCCAACTGTAAGTTAGACCAATCCGAAAATCACATAATGTTGTTACTGAACACAGAAAAAGCCATGACAATGATTCTTTCTGGTTACCCGATAGTTTTGGGACAATATTAAAATTAAAAATAATGATAAGGAGAGCAATGGCATAAATTGTCAAAGTTAGTCAGAGTGTAGAGACAAAGCTTGTTGCTAGTTCTTTTATTGTATGACAAATGACAATACTGATCCTCGTTTGTGAGCACTGTTATCCCATTGTGAATGTACCTCCGTAAATCTGTTACTTTTGAATCCCTTAAGCATTTAACCTTGTGAATAAAATCAGTGTAATATTCCGTTTGTGCTCTTTGAATTGTATTAACATATTTTATATTGCTATCTAATTGAAAATAAGTATGTTTCGCTTTGTGTAACACACAGGAGGCATGCAGAAGTAGCTATAATCTTGGAACAATACAGAAATAACATCTGGGTGTGTCATCTTCCTCTTGTACATGGTTCATAAATAAATTAAACGAACTATATATTTCATTTTTTATTTTATATTCTTTGTTATTGTGTAAAAAACAAATGCAAATAATAATACTTATAATATTGTAGTAGTGATTATTTTTATATTATTTTATTTCACATAATAATTCTTATTTTTGTATAAGAGAGGAGAGAAACTATCCGGGAAAAGTTGAGGAGCAGTTCTTGTAGGTCAGACAGGTGCAAAGAGGTCTTATAATCCACCATCCCACAGGACATGGTCCTCTCACGTATCGGTATCTCTTGCAACAGGGTGATTAAGCCATATTTGAGGAGTGTAGTGCATTACCTACTAACTGATTGCAGAAAGCACACCAGAATACAGAGAAACATTGGTCTGGCTGCAGAGATACCAACAATTCTCAGTAATGATACAGATCATATTAATAAATTATTGAATTTCATAAATAGATCAGGGCTCCTCTCAAGTTTTCAGGAGGGTTTAAATTTGATATCTTTGGTGAGTCCCACACACGGAGAAGAGTCACACTGACTTATCCTTATTGTGTGAAACTGCATTTTTTCCCACTTGCTAGGGCTCTAATGACCTAGATGTTGGAGAGCCCTAAAGCTCCTCCCTCTTAAGAAATAGAAAAAGCAAGCTTGCAATTTTCCCAGGTTTTATAATTCTGGGCCACATGCATGACAGACACATTCTCGGCCAGCCACGGTCAAACCAGGCGGATGTCTATGAAACAAAACAACTTGGAGTACCGTATTTACTGCTAACTAAATAACAGTTACTTATTTTATTCTAATACATTAATTAATTTATATTAAAAAGTAACTATACAATAACAAATTCCATAATTCTTAATATTACACCTTGTTATTCTCAACACAAATGCATATTTAGAATTTTTACAGTCATCTGCAACCTCTATTGTTCTTTGAAATCCCTTCAGATGGGGTGGGGGTTCCCAAAAACACGCAGCAGTTTCTTCTGTTTCTGGGTCTCCTTGTGTTTCCTCCGGCAGAGACTGATGAGCGATGAATTGTCCTTTATTTTCGGCAGCATGTAAACACAGACAAGGCAATGTGGCTCTTTGTCATTTTTGCCTTTCAAGCTGTTAGATTATATATGGAATTGCATCTTTTATAATAGTTGTTAAAACTGGTAGAACTAAGTATTCAATAGCCGTGTGATATAGCAGTGTTTTATAAAAGTTGTCAAAACTGTCACATCTAACAGTATGCAATATCAGTGTATTAAAGAGCACAATATAAAAATGTACAAACATTGTGAAATCTGTAATGGATTGCTATTTTCTTTATGGTCTCTTCTATTAGGACATGGTTATAATGTCATTCGCTTATGCAATATTTTCTGCCGTTTCCTTATTCAATATCTCCAGCACCACATTGATTACAATCTTCCAAAAAATAGTACCCGTTTTACTGCCCTGTGGGCATCCTTGCTGGAGTGTATGAAGAATTCTCTCGAGGTCAATTTGTAATAGAATATTTCTGTCCTTAAAGTACGATGGCACAATTTTCATTAGCTGAGGTGACACATTCTTCCTTAGTAATTCCTTCTGTTATTGTAGACTACTGCGCACTATCGAAGGTTCCTTGTATATTTATACTTACAAGGAGCATGTATCGAGATGTTCATCCTTGTATCCTATTAAGTAATTGCCCTATTGCATCTTCAGAAACTCGGCCTACTGTGAAACCATATTGGTTATCACGTAATCCTTCTTTCGTGTTTCTTTCAAGCCTCTCCGCTATGATCTTGTCCATTATCTTCCCTATTCGCGATATATCGACCAATAGAATGTAGTTATTTACGGATTTCTGTTACCCGACTTTAAGGACAATTTTAACAGCGCAACCATCCTACACCGCGGGAAATATCCATAACTTATTTATTTATTGCTTATATTTTGGAGAGGTTTAAGCCATGATGCCTGCTTTTCCACCTAACCATTGGACTGCGGAGAGGGAATTGGAAAGGAGAGATGTTGGGTTGCCTAGGAACTTATGTTCCCGATTCGACATTTGTCTCGAGTAGGTGAGGGAAACTCCGACTTTTTGCCCAAAAGTAACATAACTTCGTATTCATATGTTGTATATGCAACATTAATATTCATTTATAAATGTAGCTTTGATACAGGAACCATGGCTCAGGCAAGGGCATATCATTGTTTCTGTGCTGGAGTAAAAGTTAAACCCATAACATGTGAATTAATCAAAGAAAGAACGTCTATATATTACCAGGATCTATTACTAGGGACCTGGTAGCTGTACGAGTGAAATATGAAGGGGAACAGTAGGACAAAGATCTTGTTTGCTCTATTTTAATGATTTAATGCCTATTTTAATGATTGTGGGGTGGTTTAAACAGTAATGTAGATATCGTCCGGTGTGCTTTGGCTTGCGGTACACTGTGGTGTGGAGGTGGTTGTCTGATCTTTCTACAAGTACGTCTAGGAAGGGAAGCCGTCCGTAATTTTTCCATTTCGATCGTGAACTGTATGTGTTCCTTTTTTTATTGAGGTGCGTCAGGAACTCTTGGATGTGTTCGTTGCCATGTGGCCATATTGCGAGTACGTCATCCACATATCGTATCCACATGTTAGGCTTCGTAGGTGTTTCATTGATGGCCTCTAGTTCAAACTCCTCCATATATATGTCACTCATCTCGGATCAGAGTAGAGAGCCCATGATCATGCCTTCTTTTTGCATGTAGTAGTCGTCACCGGCTCTAAAGTAAGTAGTTTTGTGGCACAAGGTTAGTAGTTGCATTATGCCTCCTGATGCGATCTGATCTGGAAAGGCTAGTCCGGCTTCCATTGACTACCTGCACCGGCGCAGTTTCATGCAATCTGCACCCTAAGAGAATCCCGCCTTTAAGTTTGTTAACCGAGAGACGTTCCTGGGTGAAGTACAACATCCTCTTAGCTGTCAAATAATGCTGGTACTGCCATCTTTTGTTGTTTCCTAGAGTTAATGTCTAGTACCACCACAATGAGGGTTTTTATGCGGTAGCAAGGGAGGAAAGATGGCGGGACAGCGTGGTTGCCCCTTTGTTGAGTTTTTTGGTAGTAAAAATCGAGACGAGTAAAGAACGCGCTTCAGATATTTATCTTCAATTCTATGCGCGTCAATGTAACAATCTGCGGTACAGTCTTCAGTAAATGTTAACCAATTAATCAAATGAACGGCTTCCACTGTGTGTTCATCCACTGCTATGTTGTCGTGCTAAACTTCTTGTCAATTATTAATTCTTGCTGTTTGTGACTCCTTTTCGCAAACATTTTTGGTAGGAGAGCTAAGTGGTTATTGTGTGTGTGTGTGTGTGAATTTCTCGTGAAAGTGAATTGAAAACCTTCTGGAAATCTGTTCTGTAACGCATTCTCAACTCGAACTCAATGAGTCACATGGTATTCTGTTATAGAGGAAGTAATTTCGTTCAACTACGTAAAGTATGACATTCATACATCAGTGAGACTTACTTTTCGGTGCGATTATAATTGATGTACTTAGACATATAAATACTTCTTCCTAACCTATTTGCCTCAAAGGGTGACTGGCGAAGTAACCTGAAATATTTGTTAACTGATCCCGTGCAAAAACATTTCAGTGTGTTAGGGCGCACTCCACGTGCCAGCTTCTCCATTATTCATTATTCATCAAGACAAACTTTGCGTTGAACTGTACTTCTTCAATTAATTTATATGATTACCTCCATTTTGCATTTGACATAAATCTACTTCGTATAATGAATGACTTCGTTAAATTCATTGTGTGCTGCTATGTGTTATGTGATTACCTTCATTTTGCATTTGACATAAATATACCTCGTATAATAAATGACTTCGTTTAAACTCTTTATGTACTGCTGTTCAATAAGTACTTCTGAAGTTGTTATTATTATAGAATTAATCTGGTCGTGATAACGTAGCCATCGTGTACTGTGTGCAGTCAGATGTTTAAAAAGGCAGTAGTGCACCCTCACATTGAAAAACATGTAATCGGTCACTCTCGAATTACTTACTTTTAATTTGTCACCTTCACGCGCACAAATACGACCGCAAACTTCCGCTGCTCTAAATAGTTTCCACTGATAAACTCACTTCGTTAGCACTCTCCAGACGCGTCTTTCCACTTCGGTGACTACAAAGCAACTTTTGTGAAAATTGCGACGGACCGGGACTCGACCCCGTGACCTCCTCTCTGGCCGCAAGTGTTCTATCCACTGCACCACCAGCCTAAGTACGAACAGCACTACGATGGAGGAATAGGAAAACGCAATGTTGAGATAGATAGATAGATAGATGAGCGTACGTCTCCTCGAGGACGGGGACAAAGGCGGCAAAGTTGCCGAAGTATAGATACAAAAAGTGATACCAAAGAACCTTGTATTGCATGAGCTATAAAGACAAGGTGGTTGAACCCAACCAATAGAAAATGAAAAGAAAGTGATGTTTAGACAGAAATATATTTTGAGTTTAAAGGATTTTCGACAACTGATAAATGAAGAATGGAAATGCAACATTCTGGAAGAGTACGTCACATCAATTGGGTTTTTGCGAATTGCATTACAGTGGGATTAGAATGAAAACTATCTAGATATCGAAGATACGTACGTCTCCTCATGGCGGGGCCGGTACATGCGCTATGCGGTCAAGATGCGTTGTGTAAATCTAAAAATTTTAACAGAAAACCGGACCCTGTATTGCGATTATAACAATACAGGGTCAGAGCGACCTGTATTGTTATATAACAATACATCAGGCAGAGCGACCTGATGGTCAGGAAATCAAATGAAAAAAGAAAGTGATGTATTATGTATTACTAACTAAAACCCGTGCCATAAAATCACTGGTGAAATGAAAATTGAATGTAACTAACATTCTGTATGATAATATAGTCTCATATAGATCTCGTAAATCGCTGTAACCTCACCGCAAGGTAACATATTAATTATGTTACGCTGAATGAAAATGGGAGACGGGACCGAGATTTGAACACTGGACCTGTGCAGTTCGTTAGCGCATGAGCGCGTTGAACTCAAGACTTTAGTATTTTTATTGTAATTTAGTAAGGCTATTTTATTAACTCAGATTATATGGCATATTTCTCTCGGTTTCATTTAAAGAATTAACCATGTAAACGGGGCATCAGGTCAGTTATGAACAATATTTGATAACACACATTCAAATTAACTCACAAACAGTTCTATATTGAATATTGTTTATTACTTACCAGAAAACTATGTCCTAAATTTGTTAGCGTCGGAGTTGTCAGATTTGCTCCATCCTATTAATTAGAAAAGGAATTCAAATTTTCTGGGACATTTGCGAATTACTGTATATTATGATGTTCTAAGAAACCAGCCAAAGTGAGTGAAAGAGTGGCAATTGTGATAAAAGGATTTTATTTAACACAGTTGGCTGGAGTTTTATAACTTGCTCAACGAGCAGTTACATTCTTATGATACTAGTGACGTCCTTTATGTGATGAAGATTAATAAATAAATAAATAAATAAATTACGACTTTCTACCTATGGGAAGATTATGAAATATTTAGTGCGTTTTCTGCACACTTTTAAAAAGCAACATTTCGATTCGTGGATTACAAACGTTGCAATCTGAATGATATTTACAAAAAAAAACACATGGACGTTTAAATTTACATATTGTTACAGAAAAACTACCAAAAATAAACAATACAATTTTATAACACATTTGTGTGATTTCTGCTTTTTTGTAAAAATATTTTGGATTTATATTCACGTTTAATATCATACTCAATAGGAATGTTGCAACGTTTGTTTCTTGTTTCAATTTATTGACACCTATCAACGACTCAAACCAAGAGTAAAGTTTTCATCAAAAGGTGAGGGAACTTTGTGTTATGAATGCTATCGGAATAAACATTTGATGTGGCGTGTCCGGAGAGAGAAAATTAACAATTGGGTTCGGGATCAACCCATGTATTACAACTTTTCCGCAAGTTTGACGTCAGAGAAGTAGAGGAGGCTGTTTTTTGAAGAAATGGAGAAGCGGAAGACGGGGCAGATGGAAAGCGAGGTGATCGAATGCTTGAAGAGGAAGAAAATTCTTGCCTTCACTCGAAAGTATCCAGTTATTGCATGACGCGAATCGAATTGTATAAAGACCATAGCGTGGGTTCAAGAGGAATTTTATTTGTAACTGAAGATGACCCTGGAAATCACTCTACGTACGTCAACTGGCATTGATAACGTCTGAGTGGTGTGATCCGACATTAAGCAGTGGCAACGTACACCTGCCATTGTGGAAGAAGATCACCTAGCCAGCTGTTCTGCTTTGATCGTCCGTTCCACGGGTTTGGTTGTCGTGCATGGTGGTGACTCCCACATTTTCACCGGCTCTCCAGATGAGTCAGCATATCAATGTACGTGTCCGAAAATCGGGCTCCTGAAATCCTCAGTTCCCCCCTCCCTTCTTCAATTGGTCAGGACTGAGATTTTTTATTAATTTAATAAATTGAACAAATAACTGAATGATGTGGTATAATGACTCTCAATGAAGTCAGAGGAGTACTTAGGTAAAATTGCATAAACACATTTGGTTCAATTTCATTGAATTAGTCAGAGTTGTCAAATCAAACTCTAAATAACATTCGAGCTAGAATGAGATGCAACGTGCGCAGAATTGAGCTTTTTTTCTCAATGCAATGGAAATTTGAGTGTTTTCGCTTTGTTGTGTTGTAACTGAAGAATTTTGGGGTTTCCTTCTGGTTTCCTTTCTTTCAAGTGTTTTGCATAAAATATATGTTTCGAAGCGTTTATTTGAGTAGTGTTTTTCTTTCCAAAACCGTGTTCGTGGTATTGCAGCGCACAATAGGTGTGAAAGTGGAGACTCTTTAGATTTCAATGAAACAATTATTATTATAAAATCTAGTAATTACGTTTATTGAGAAAGTTACAACACTATTTAACTTTTCCAACATCATATAACTTAAATTTGTTGATCAGAATCACAATATCGCGTAATAAATAAAAAAGTGTAACCCATTAGTTTAACGCGTCGGCAATCTCAACAAGTGTTCTTTGTTTAAACCAATGTTTATTTTACCTCTTTATGGAGTTTAAATGAAT